>PVIU01032937.1:0-13011 GCA_004026605.1 Ondatra zibethicus | reverse complement strand
AGTGTGCCTGAACTAATGGGAGCACACCAATCCACCTGGACTGGGACTGAATGAGCATATGATCAAACCAGACTCTCTGAATGTGGCAGCGAAATTTGGCAGATGGAGAACCCACAAACAATGTCACCAGGACCTCTCTTCTGCATGTATTAACTTTTTGAGAACCGAGTCTTTTTGAATGCACTCCTTCCTAGGCCAGGAGGGATGGGGGTGGGCCTTGGACTTCTAACAGGGCAGGGCACCATGCCCTCTTTCAAGGAAGAAGGGGGAGGGAGGAGGGGTGGGAGGGTAGTGGGAGGGGACCGGGAGAAGGGGAAGAAAGTAAAAAAAAATTTTATTTCTTTAATTATGTTCTTGAATGGAGAAAATAAAACAAAACAATGTAAAAAAAATATTGTTGCCTATTCCTCAGGATATCTTGGTATAAAATACAATTTAAGCCTTCCGGATAATAGGTCAGTTGTTGAGAATTCCATCAAAAGTGTTTAGATATATTTTTGGGATGAGTACATGCTTCTCTGCCCATACTCAGAGTTATGAGGGAGAAGGATCTAGAGTTTTAAGTCACTCTTGGCTGAGTACAAAGACACATGGAAGCACATATTTGATTTTATTTTTTATTCATCTGAGATACAGCAAGCCTCCACTAAGTTCATGCTTCCTGCTCTAGGATCAGATCATAAATTAGTTCCTTTTATCTGAGTTAAATTTAGAATTCAAAAATGAGTTCTATAGTTACAAAAAATTAATTCCCCTTTGTAGCTTAAATGTATAATTTGAATAATTGGATTGATTTTTATACTTAAAATTTCTACAACTTCACATATGAGATGAAAAACATTGAAGGATGACTTATACAATATTCTTGTTCATCTAACAATCTATTATTTGCTGGTTTATCTTTTCAAATGGTTTGCTACCAAGCATAAAAATGTGGGTTTAATCTTTGGACTGGACAAGTTATCAGGCAAAACTCTCTCAACTTGTCATGTGACCACAATATGGGCATTGAGATACACATATCCCTCATAATGCATGTGCATAAAATCAAGAAAACTAGAATACTACATTGATGAAATGATATTATAAGTGATATAATTTGTCAGATTGATTAGAATGTAAAATATTATCTATTCTAATTATTTAATAATTAAAATTACATTGACAACTTAATAACAACTTGTTACATAATTAAAAATATATATATATATATATATTGTAACCAAAATGTTATAAATGAAAACTATAACTAAATTAAATAGTTAATGAATATAATAAAACACAGTGTAATAAAATGCTTTAATTGAAAATAATAATGAATTTAAACAGTTAACAAATTTAAATTTTAACAATCTCAAATACATTGCTTCCTCTTTGAAAAATCATGTACTGAAATATGTTTGAATTTTGAGCTTCTTCTACCTTTCTTCTTCTTCTGGAATTAAGAAAGTATTGTTCACTAATTAATTAGCAACAGTTCACTTTGTTTATGGTCTGAATCTACAAAATGTGCATAATGAAGGGAGAATCAATAAGACTTTGGAGTAATTTTTAAGAATGAAATAAATGACAACTAGATTCACAAAAAAAAAAGAAAATCTGCTTCCTATTTTCTGCTGTCCAATGGATCTTAGTTATTCTCTTTGTAACAAAGATCTAAGCATTTATTTTACAATCAGGGTTCCCCGTCCTGACTGACAACTGTTTCCTCACTAGTATTCAAAATGGACTTGGCCTTTCAAGAGCCCATTAAAAGAGAAGAGGAACACCCTCTATGAGAAAGGAAATGTTCCTCTTCCTGGAGGACCTATGATGTCAGCTAAGATGAATGGAGATTAGCTAGATGGCATCGGGGATTTTCACCCAAATGACATGTCTTGGTTCTCTTCTGGGAAAAAATACCCAAGATATCAATGAATCTGTGTCTCACACATAGGGATGAGCACCTTAAAGATTGTACTTGGAGTTTGTATGTTGGAGTCAGGGAAATTATATATTTTGGGGAAGTTAGGTCTGATGATACCATGGGAATATTCTCTCTGAAGACCAACGAACTGTGCAGACAAACAACCTAAAGTCTCTGATTGGTTTCCAATTTTTAAATCTAAGCCTTTGTCATAACTCTACACTCAACTCTTTAAGAAAAGTCTGAGGAAGATCTAGTGCACTTTTTTTTGTGAGGTTTATTAGCAACAGAAAAGAGTCTAACACAAACAACTGAGAAATAAGGTAGTTGCTGTCTCTGTGCCTAATGCTGCGATTCACAGGCTCTGTAATTGATTTGTGGTAGATGATTAGAAAATATATAAACTCATGGAAGCTGGAAAAACTCACTAATGGATGAAACTCACTAAGGAATTTCTGTTCAAAACAGAAATCAAGAATGCTTTTTAGAATTCAATAACACTTAAAATGCAACATACCCAAACACGTGGTACACAAAGAAGGCAATGTTAAGATGCAAGTTCATAGCACTATGTACCTACATCAAAGACTAGAGTGTTCTTGCATGAAGGAGAAGGGAGAAGGGAATGACTGGGGAGAGCTTGAGGGAGTGGGAGGGTAGAGATAGAGGAAGGGCAGATGTTGAAGCAGGGAAGAAGATATCTATATTAAGGAAGCCATTTTAGGGTTGGCAGGAGACTTGGCTCTAGGGGGGATCCCAGGTCTCCATGGGGATGTCCCAAGCTAGGTCCTTTGGCAGTAGAAGAGAGGGTGCCCGAACTTGCCTTGTCCCATAGTCACACTGATGAATATCTTGAATATCACCATAGAAATTTCTTCCGATGAATGGAGATAAAGACAGAGACCCACAGCCACATCAGAGCAATGGACTGAGCTCCCAAGGTCCAGTTGAAGAGCAGAAGGAGGGAGGCAAGGAAGTCAGGGCCGCAAGGGGTTGGTCCATCCACTGAGACAGTGTGCCTGATCTAATGGGAGCTCACCAAATCCAGCCAGACCGGGACTGAATGAGCATGTGATCAAACCTGAATCTCTAAATGTGGCTGCCAATGAGGACAGACTGAGAAGCCATTGATAATGGCACAGGGACCTCTCTCTTCTGCATATATTGGCTTTTTGGGACCATAGTTTACGTAGACACACACCTTCCTAGGCAGGGATGGGGGGGAGGACCTTGGACTTCCCACAGGGCAGGATACCCTGCCCTCTCTTAAGGATGGAAGGGGAGGGAGGAGGGTTAGTGGGGGAGTGGGAGGGGAATGGGAGAAGGGGAGGAAGGGTCAATTTTTAAATGGAAAAAAACAAATAAAATAAAATAATTAATCACTGACAAAAAAACAAATTAATGGCACATTTAAAAATTCTAAAAAATATAAGAACAGCATAATACCCAAAAAGAGTAATTGGGAAGAAACAGTCAAACTCAGGGCTGAAATTAGTAAACTAGAAACCAAAATAAAGAAATAAGAGAATACTATAAAACTCTGTGGTAAATAAACTGAAAAAGCTACACAAAGGGGATGATATCTTTTGTTATGTTCTTAGTTTAAATAGAATTATATCACTTCCCCCTCACTTTTCTTTCCACAACTACCCAGCCACCTTCCACTGAACCCCTGCCATGCCCACACTCTCAAGTTAACAGGATTTTTCTCTTTTATATTTGTAACATACACAAATTAATAAATACAACCTATGGGGTACGTTATAGTTATTTATCTATATATTGTTTCAAGGCTGGCTATTCTGCACTGAAAAACCAGTAATGGGGCTCATCATTTACACTCAATGATTGGCATCACCCCCAGAGATTCAAATTCATAATGTTTATAAGTTCAAAATAATAAACATTATGAGCATAACCTACCATGTACACAGACTAAAACACCACTATTATCTAATTAGAAGAAGAATTCCAACATAGCTTCATAGCAAAAGTCCTGGAGAGACTAGTGATACAAGGGACATATCTCAACATAATAAATATCACTTGCTGCAAGTCCACATCCAGCATCAACTTAAATAGAAATTCAAAACATTTCCACTAAAATCAGGAACAAGTCAACAATGTCCGCTCTCCTCATACCTATTCAATATAGTATGTGAAGTTTTATCTAAAACCCGCTGTGGTTTTATCTTAATATTTTGGGATATGTCGTTGAACTTTATGTGTCTTATTGGGGTTGGTTCATTAGTTGTTGGTTGGTTTGGTTTTGTTGGGTTAATTCTGAGGCTGAAACTCACTATGAACCTGAGAATTACCATGAACTTCTGATCCTCATGAGTTCAGGGGTTGCAGACATATATACCACCAAGCCCAATTCAAAGCACTCCTGCAGATCTAAGCCAGGATTTTGGGAATGCCAGACAATCACTGTACTGACTGAGCTGCATTGTCTATGCCTCCTTTCAAAACATTATTTAGGTTGGGTTTGGGTTTGGATTTACTTTTTCCATAGCTCATCAGGAGTTTCATAGTATGTACACAATAGTATTCACATTAGAAAAAGGATGGCAAACCAAAGGAATTTGAAGTCAGAAGCCTGTTCAACAGGAGTTGCAACCTTACTGTAGAAAACCTAAGAAGGGCACACCCTTACACAGGTAATAAGAATGCTTCTGTTACAAGCTAGGGAAGTTTTCTTGGGCTAAAAGATTGGGGAGGGAAAAGGACTGTATGTGTGGACAGGTGGCCAAGGTTCTGTACCTGGGAAGGGATTAGCATTGTGGTTGGTTGATTTTCAAGCACTTGAGATGCTTTGTAGAACACTCTGTGCCTTTCTTAGAAACAAAACTTCAGGTTAAGGGTCCAAGATGGCAGCACAGCTATTCTATAACAGTTTCAATGATGGATATCATGTAGAATAGGATCCATGTTATTTGTGCACTAGTCAAAAAGCATTGGAAATTTGCTTAAATCAGCTTAAGACATCTCATACTCAACTACATATTCTAGAAAACTATAACCTTGATAACTAAGTGAAAAGATCTCTCCTCAACACTTTTTTCAGAGCCTTAGCAACATCCTTATTCCTGAGAGTATAAATTAGGGGATTCAAGGTAGGAGTAATGATGCTATAGAAAACAGAACCAACTTTGTCTTGCAATGGAGTACGCTGGGATCGAGGTCTCATATAGGAGTACATACCAGCACCATACCAAAGAGAAACCACAATGAGATGAGAGCTGCATGTGGCAAAGGCGTTTCTTTTACTCCCAGCTGAGCGCATCTGCAGGACACTGTGGAGAATGAATCCATAGGATGTGGAGACAAGAATGATGGGGAGGAGAAGAAGGACAACGCTACAGATGTACACTGTGGTCTCATACAGAGTGATATTCCCACACACCAACTTCAAAACAGCTGGAAATTCACAGTAGAAGTGGTGGATGATTCTTGAACCACAGAAACGGGAGCTCATCAAGATGGATGTGTGGATTAGGGAGTTCACAGATCCACTCAACCATGACATGACAGCCATCATCACTCCCACTCTTCTGCTCATGAGCACAGTGTAGCGTAAGGGGTGACAGATGGCAACATAGCGGTCATAGGACATAAGAGCCAGGAGGACACACTCTGCACCAGCAAGAGACAGGTACATTAAGTGCTGGGTGGCACAGCCCACAAATGAGATGGACTTCTTGCCAGACAGGTAGTTGCTCGCCATCTTGGGAATGGTTGTGGAGACGTGCATCAGATCCATGAGGGACAGCTGGCTGAGCAGGAAGTACATTGTTGTGTGAAGACAGGGGTCAGCGCAGATGAGGAAGATGGTGAGGCTGTTGCCACTCACTGCAGTAAGGAACACCAGCATGATCAGGAGGAAAATACAAAGGTGGTTGGAGGAGTCATCAAAGAGCCCTTGAAGGATGAATTCTTCCAGAGACGTCTGGTTCCACCTCCACATCCTTTCCTCATCCCCTGAAAGAACCAGAAGAGTAGAGTGTGATGCAAGAAACACAATTTCTCTAGCCATAAACAAAGGGAATTAAGCCTATAGTTCACAACCCTAGGAGACGCCAAATAGCAAAGTGAACCCAAAGAAAAACATATATAGATCCTCCTGGAAATTGGAAGCAAACAGGATAGCTGGGCAAAAGTTGGGAGCACAGGGATGGGGGTAGGGGTGAGGCTGGGGTGGGAGGAAGGGGAGAGGGGGAAGGAGAAGAGAGAAGGGAAGGACTGGGGAGAGCTGAAGGAGTGGGAGGGTGGAGATGGAGGAAGGGCAGATATTGGAGCAAGGAAGAAGATATCTACAGTAAGGGAACCATTTTAGGGTGGGCAAGAGACTTGGCTCTAGAGAGGATCCCAGGTGTCCACGGGGATGTCCCAAGCTAGGTCCTTGGGCAGCAGAGGAGAGGGTGCCTGAACTGGCCTTGTCCCATAGTCACACTGATGAATATCTTGAATATCACCATAGGAATTTCTTCCGATGGATGGAGATAGAGACAGAGACCCACAGCCACATCAGAGCAATGGACTGAGCTCCCAAGGTCCAGTTGAAGAGCAGAAGGGAAAATATGAGCAAGGAAGTCAGGACCACAAGGGGTTGGTCCACCAACTGAGACAGTGTGGGAGCTCACCAAACCCAGCTGGACTGGGACTGAACGAGCATGTGATCAAACCGGACTCTCTAAATGTGGCTGCTAATGGGGATGAACTGAGAAGCCATCAATAATAGCACTGGGGACTGTCTCTTCTGCATGTATTGTTTTTTTGGGACCCTACTTTACTTGGATGCACACCTTCCTAGGCCAGGATGGAGGGGGGAGGGCCTTGGACTTCCCACAGGGCAGGGTACCCTGACCTCTCTTGAGGATGGAGGGGGAGGAAGGAGGGTTAGTGTGGAAGCAAGTGGGGAATGGCAGAAGGGGAGGAAGGGTCAATTTTGAATGGAAAAATAAAAAATTAAAAAAAAAGAAGCACAACTTCACAGTGGCACTTCTCAGGAAAAATGTGAAGAATATTTTCTCTTTATTTAACATGGCTTAAATGTCTTTGTATATATCCATTGGATATAATACTGGGTCTACAATTTGTAGAAGTGACTATCTATTTATAATTGTGGAACAACTCTAGATAGCCAAGTGATATTTTAAAGAGAGAAACCTACAACACTTTCTTGAAAGTCATCATCACTGTGAAGTTCCAGAATATCTACATTGTATAGAAAGCCCAACATGGGAACTGAGGTGACATCTCACCAAGTACAATGCAGGATGCCATGCAAGCCTGACTCTTCAAGGTTGATCCCCGAGGCTTCTATGGAATCATCGGACGTGAATGAAGTTGAAATGCTGTCTTCTGGACAGAGCATGGCCACTGCACTCCTGAACTCACTGCTGTTAACATCACCTGCACGAGACCAACCAACATTCCATCAAGGAGTGTGACCAGACTGAGTAAGCTACAAAAAAAGGGAGGAAAATCATGAAGGAGGGAGAAAAACATGATGGGAGAGAGATAGGAAGGAGTCCGTGTGGGTGTGATCAAGATACATAGTACACAAACATAGAATTGTGGGGAGGTACTATTTCTGGATCCCTCTTTTCCTAAAGGATTATTACATTTTGGTTCTTTAAGGAAGAGTCACTGTATTTCATATTATTTTTATGTAGACTCAAGTGCATTTTAAAGTAGTAGTTCTCAACCTTCCTAATGCTGTGGCCCTTTGATACAGTTCCCCATATTGTGGTGACCCCCCCAAACATAAAATTGCTTTCACTGCTAGTTCATAACTGTAATTTTGCTACTGTTATGAATTCTAAATATTCTTGGTTGTGACTCAGAGACTGAGAGCTGCTGGATTAAAGAAACACAAAGCAGTGGTAAGATAAAGCATAATGAAGCAGCTCTGTCCAGACTCCCCAGAAGACAAGCATGAGATATCTCCTCCATATATTTGTGCCCACCAAATCGTGTATCATGGACCAAAAAAAAAACTAGGATTTTAGATGTTTATCAGCCAAGATTTCCTATCCCATAATTTATCAAGTTCTCATATGAATACTAAGAAGATCGATCTCTTAACCGCCATGGTGAATCATAACTCAGAGAAATCTAAATTGATCTTACAAGTAGTACCCTATCTTTCTTAGGCATCCCCGCCTCTATTGTATTTTTACAGTGTTCTCCTGACTGCAGCACTCCCTAAATCATGAAGGATGGAAGATACTCCTGAAACAGGAAGTAAACAAACTTCACACATTTAGGAAACCTGAAACTTTCAAGAGTCTTGAGGGTCCCTTCCCAAAGATGTGGAAACAGCAAACAGAAACTGGGCAGGAGACTCTCACAAGCCATGTTACTAAGAAGAGACTCTCCTACCCATGGGACTGGCTGCAGGGCATGCAAAGTGCTCAGGGTTCAGTAGCTCACGTGAATCATTATGAGTTTTCAGGTTGGCTCTTCTGTGATGCAGCTACTTTTGAGTTCACCCTGTTCCTGAAAGTAGCCACTCCGCATAATTAATAAACTGCTTGCTTCACCAAATTGAACTCTGCTATAATCATTATTTTAGGCTGTCATGGATTTGGGGTAATTTGATGCTGTGTTTGTCCTATCTCCCCGGGGAAAACTCTCATACAACACATACTAAAGATCTACAAAGATCTTTAGTACATTCCAGATTGTTTATGTTTTCAAACAAAGAACTCAGAACTAAATGCAATCTTCATATACAAATTGAACCAATGAAGAATCCTATTTCTTAGACAATATGTTAACCAAGGCAGCTCAATATCTCATCTTTACAGCTATCACTTCAATGGGTATTTCAGTCTCATCCTATGTGGATTTACATATGAGCCTTAAGTCCAGTAAGATGGTTTACTGATGAAGAAAGCCTCCTCGAAACTTGATAAACTGGGGTTCAAATGACGAAAGAAAAAAACTAAATCCTACAGGTTATCTTCTGAACTCCATACAAATAGCAATGACAGACTATTCACACACAAATTAATTAATTAGTTTAAAAAATAAATAAATAATGAAATAATTTTAGAGGCATAAATTAAGTTCTTCTTGCTATCTCAGATTGCTTCCGCAGATGGGAGATCTATAAACACACATACTTACCAATCACTTACCACATCAGTGTCCAGCCAATGGTCTCTGTGGATACCCTTATCAAAGGCACTCCATTATCTGGCTCCTTGATTCCTCTAGGAAGTTGCTGACATTTCTCCAATCTACTTTGGGTTCTTTGAAGACGTTTTTCCCTGATTTCTATGACGGCTATCCTCTTGTGCTCTATCAGTGACACCCTGTGACTTAAGGAATTGCTAACATTCATCAAATTACTAGTAAAGGTTTCCAGGATACTGCAATCCAAACATTATCATACCTGGAATTTCCTCAGCAGAGACCTGGGGTCAGAACAAGCATATGTGTACAATGGACCTAGCAGGAGAGTTCACCCTGACACACAAACATGTTGGCTACTATTCTGCAAAGCAGGCCTTCCCTTTAGTGCACATCACTCTTCCTTCTCTAACCCTGGACATATTCACTTGCTAGCAGCACCACAGGAACAACAGGAATCTCACAGCCTGTGTTCACATTCTGAACTCTGCCAACAAATTGCACCACAATCTTGCTCAGGGCTATAACCCTATCAGACAGACTATTGCCAGGAAAGACTCAGCAATGATCTTACACAAATTATGCTAGTTCAGTAGTACAACCATTCTGAGAGTTCTCTCTGAATCAAAACCTCTACTGTAGACAGCTTTCTATCTCAGCCCAAGAGGGTGAACAAGAAGGATTTCCAAGACTGCAATACAGTTTCAGTCATCACATCCTGAAAGCCAAGAAAATTAGGATTTGGCTTTCTCTGCTGTTTGTATTCCTAAAGCTCTCTGTATTATATATAAATGGATACTCTACTTCTGTTATTGAAGTTGAAATCAGCAGATCCAGTCAGGAAGACCCTTTCTGATTCTACAAAGGTCACTGAATACACCAGAATTGAAACGGCCTTTGGTGAGGCAGACAAGAGGAAAGAGGAAAGCCATCTATGAGAAAAGAAACCTCTCCAAGCAAAGGACCTGTGATGCCATCTGGGCCAAGATGACAAAACTAAATTAACGGCATAGGGACTTTCCCACAAAGGCTGCATTCTGGACCTCTCCTGGGAACACCTACCCCAGAAGACAACTATTATGTGCTCTGCACATTGAGAAATGAATCACCTAAGACTTTACTTGACTTTGTTTGTGGAGTCAGGGGAATAAGGTATCTGGGAAGAATTGGTCCTAGGGATAATGCAGGAGTATTCTAACTAGGGATCAATTAACCATGATGAATCATTGTTAGAGTCATGTTTTCTTGTTTTGGAATGTATCTCTTTTGACACTCTCCATGCAACCCTTTGACATAGTCTAAGCAAACATCGCTGAAGGGGGTGTCCCTAGAGTGCTGCAAGGCAAGGAAAGCACTGATCTCTGTACTGAAACACCCTAGAAAATCAGTCAATATGCCTGCAACTCTCAGTGTTTGCAGACACTGCTTAACTGCAAACCACCTATAACTATGAAGGTCATAAGAAAGGCAGAGTTTTAGGCAACCAGACTATCACAGGCTTTTAACTCTAACTCTCCAAAAGAGTCACTGCTTGATGGGACTCCACACTCTCCACACAATGACAGGGCCCTGACCACAGGACCCTCTACAACTCAATCTTACACCTAGTTAATCTTCTTTGCAGGACAATTTCTGGTCTTCCTCCTACAAAAGACTGATTTGGGTACTGGAGATGTGGCTCAATTAGTACAGTGAAAGCAAGTGGAACTCTGCTTGCTGCCCATCGCCTAATGTAAAAGGTAGCATGTACCTGAAACCCAAGTACAGGGGAGAAATGAAAGTAAGGGGACACCTACAACTTGCCAGCAAGCCAGCCCTGCTCAATCATAGAACTCTAGGTCTGTGAAAGGCCCTACCTCAAATATATTGTATCAAGTGACTAAGGAAGACACCTGATGTAAACCTACAATCTCCATATACATTAGTAGACACTCATGTACAGAAACAGGTACACACAAAAAGACTGATATTTATGGCTGTCTCTCAACACCCAAAGCTGATGCAAGGCTCCCTGAATTATTATTTCCTGGTTTTCCAGGATCCCGAATAGCTCAGTCTCAAACAGTAGGCTGCCTCTCAAGATGACACCTGACTATAGCACGCTGAATAGGGGGAGCAGTGAAATTGGTTTCTGCTGCAGTGCTATCCTGAGAAATGATTCCCACATCAATCTCCACACTAATGTAAAGCTTGGAAGAACCATGATTTGCCCCTGTGTGTACAACTGCCAGTCTTATGACACCTGGAGTGCCTGGCTCATCTTGTTGCAGCTGTGTGTGTGTATGTGTTATGAATGCATACATATTTCTCTTTATGGCCATGTATGCCCACAGACGTGGAAGCTGGAAGTGATACCTGACTCCTTCTACAGAGAAACCTAGAGTTTCTGATTGCACCTACAGCTTACTATTGTGACTAGATCAACTGGCCAGGAAACCTCAGGAATCATTATGTCTCCTCATCCTCTACCTAGGATTGGGGATATAGGTTAGGTGTTCATGGTCATGCCCAACTTTTTACATAGGTACTATAACTTACTTGATACGGTGCTTCCCTAGTATACACAGAGCTCTGAGCATCACATAAGCCAAGTGTGGTATCACATGCCTGTAATTCCAAGTAGAAACTGAGGATCAGAAGTTCAAGGTCATCTTTGGCCTATATAGCATGTTTGAGGCCAGCTTGATCTACATAAGAACCTGTCTCAAAAACAATGGTGAGCCAGATAAAATGGCTGCCATATAAGAAGACAGGAGACCAAACAGAACTGGAATTTAGCTATATAAAGACTTTTCCTAGGTCTGATTGTTTTCTAAGTGCTCTCAACCAAGTCTATAAGAAGTATAAGGAAGAAGAAAAGTGTGTTTGGAAAGAATTGGTCTAATTACTGTGTGGAAAAATACACTAGGAACAGGGACACCAGACCATTGCAGTGAAGCTGGAGAGAGGGGTCAGTGATTAAACTGCCTGCAGCTCCAGAATGAAGACCTGAGTTTGTCCCCCAGAACACATGTACAAGTCAGACATGGAAGCTTGCATTGGAATCCCAACATTCCTATGGGCAGATGAGAGGGGAAGAAAGGCCAGTCATCTGTGTAACTGTTTTTCTTGTTTTATTTTAAAAAAAAATATCTTTTTCATTTTACATACCAATTCCAGTTCCCACTCCCTCCCCTCCTTCCATCCCTTCCACCCTCCTCCCATCTAAGGCACTACTCCTCAGAGAAGGTAAGGCACATTGCTTTGAGGAAGGCCAAAGTCCTATCTACTATATCTGGACTGAGCAAGGTATCCTTCTAAAGAGAATGGGTTACAAAAAGGCAATACTCGCAATAGGGATGAATCCTGGTTCCACTGCCAGTGACCCCACAGTCTGCTACAGTTATACAACAGTCATCTACATTCCAAGGGCCTAGTTTGGTCCTATGCTGGTTCCTTACTGGTCCGGTCAGAGTTGGTGAGCTATCATTAGCTCAGGTAAATTGTTTCAGTGGGTGGCCCCATCACGGTCTTGACCTCTTTGCTCATATTCTCACTCCTACTCTTCAACTGGATGTTGGGAGCTCAGCCCAGTGCTCCACTGTGGGTCTAGGCCTCTGTTTCCATCAGTTGCTGGATGAAGGTTCTATGGTGATGTTTAAGATAGTCATCCAACTACAGGGCAAGGCCAGTTTGGGAACCCTCTCCACTGTTGCTTAGGGTCTTAGCTAGGGTCATCCTTGTGGATTCCTGAGAATTTCTTTAGTGCCAGTTTCTTGTAGCCCCATAATGGCTCCCTCAATCAAGATATCTCTTTCCTTGCTCTCAACTCTGTCGTTTTCCCCTCTTGACTATTTGGTTCCCTCAAGTTCTCCATCCCTTCCCCTCTCCCCTCCTCCTCCTCTTCTGCCCTCCCTTCTGTCCTCACCACCATGCTCCCAATCTTCTCAGGAGATCTTGTCTATTTCCACTTCGCCAGGGGA
>PVIU01032936.1:0-12988 GCA_004026605.1 Ondatra zibethicus | reverse complement strand
TAACGGGACCCTGCATATTTGCATACTGACAGATGGAAAAATTTACTACCCAATAAGGATCACAAAGAAAGTCAAATGGGTTCCGTAAGTAACAATGTTTATATATTTTTGTTTATTTATATGGTTTTGGAGTTGGACTCTGTCTCACTCTGTCTCTAATTCCAAGTCTGTTGTTAAGAGAAAAACCCAGATTCTCTGTCTTATGTCAAGAGCCATGATATGGGACAGAAGGAAAAAAGAATTTAGAAAACATCTTTGCTTTGTTTCATATCTATCATACCTTTCATTGAATATATATGTCTGTATATGTCTATATAATTAATGTTTAAGTTTTCCACAATGAACAATGAATTTTCCTGCAGTAATCTTTGAAAATTTCCAGGAAGAAGATGGGGCTCCATAACAGCAAGTACACCTGGTTGATATGACGTCATGATACTGAGAGCACTACTACAAGACCTGTTTAGGGTACCAACTGCACAAGGTGATTCCAACTTGGTTAGCTGAAATGGTGCACATCTTTTACAACATTCTGTCAAGACCTCCACAAAATACTCAGAGACTATTTGCAGTCTTATCAGACATTAAGCTTGAAATTTAACCATCATTTTCCTTTCACTGGATCCCCTAGAAAGAACGTTGCCCCATGACAGCTGGAAGTAATTCTAGAGGACAACGTCCCCTCTCACAGCAAAATTTATCCTCAGGTTTAAGGACATCATTTAGGCGTTGATTATAATTGGTATACAGTTGAGGGATGGGGGAGGAATTTTATAAGCTCAGGGATCTTTTTGAAAAAAAGAGGGAAAATTGGATGATGGGATAATAGATTGGTATTTGTGAGTTATTGTTTATAGATAATTACATTGGCATAGATTCTTGTATATGGATACAAAGTTAAATTATATTCCATATTGAATGCATGCATGCTTCTACCTCTGTTTAAAAAATTTTTTATGTATTGATATATATATATATATTTACCATATTGCAGTGTACCTTTCTGCATCTGATTAAGATACTTATATATTGTTTATGAATTGATATATATATATTTATCATATTGCAGTGTATAATTGTACAGTGTTTACATTTTGAGGTCATTGTCCTCATTTATTGCACAGTTGTTCATTTTCTCAGTCTTTAAGTTAGATAGGTATTAAGAATTATAGGTTAATAGTCATCTATGTTTGCCATATTTATAGTTAGACTAATCCGGTTTTTTAGATACGTAGAGATTACATTCTGTATGAATATATAATCTTCAACCTCTTAAAAGAGTTGTAGAAAATGGCATTTAATCTAACTTAGAGTTCTGTGCTAGTGAGACACAATCACTCCTGGCAACACCGATCTATTCCTAAGAGATTGTTGAGCACCAAAGACACTCCACTTGGAGCTTGTGTTCTTATTTGCAAAACCGGCCTCTGGGCAAGGAACTGCCCATACCTCAAGTACTGACAAAAGACATAGTATCCGGAAATGGATAAGCAGAACTGTCAAATCTTGCCAAGACAGGGTAGATGGTTTTGAAAAATTTCTTGCCTTTAAAAATAATCTGTCAGTTATTCTAGGACTTAGCCAAAGTTGGTTGCTTCAATGCTGCAAATGTGACTTTGGGTGATTGCCCAGGTAGCCAGTTGTCTCTGTGATTTGTTGCATATTTTGGAAGTTGTTTGATTGCACTTCCTAATTACTCAGGTAACATTATTTCCCTTCTCAGATCTTCGATGGGGTTGAAGACTAGATAAATGTAGTTACTTTCCTCTCATGACTTGGCCAAATTATTTATTATATAAGACTTAAGCTAGTTAGAATAGGATATTTGTTCTTATTGTATATAATTTTGTAGTAGGTTTAGAACTCTCTTACTTAAACAAAAGGAGGAGGCTCTGTGGGAGCTCCTTCTGCTCCTTCAGCCAATAGCCTTTAAGATTCCAGCCCACTTGGTTGTGGTCTACTTGGCTTGAAAAAGCAGCGGTAGCCATGTTCTTGCTCTCTTGCTTCAGAATTCACTTCTGGCTACCAGATTCTTTCCCTGGTTGCGCAGAGGACTGTTGTCTAGGACAGTGATCTGTAAGTTTTTCCCTTTAAATGAATAATCCTTTTATTAATCATAATTCCAGACTTGTATGGGATTGTTTTGTGACTTACTCCTTTAACTGTCCCCTTGCCTCTCAAAAAATACTCAATGAATTGATTCTTTCTGTTATTCTGCTATACTTATAGATCAGTGCTTACCCCAGTCATCTTCCTGATTTGACCGAGAGAGACCAGTTTGAAAATCTCTGTAGGGTCCCTCCCCTAGGACTCAGAAGAAGAGTGTGAGGAGGAACTGTGAGAGCCAGAGAGATTGAGTACACAAGGAGAGACTAACCAGTGATCATGGTGGCTCACGGAGTCTGAAACCACAATTACGAAGCCTGCATGAATTTGTGATAGGAATTCTGAATACATATTATGGTTGTTGTCTTTTTGTTTTGTTGGGATTCCTGATAGTGGAAGTGGGAATATCTCTGACTCTTTTGTCTGCTCTTGGGACCCCTTTCCTCCTACTGAGTTGCCTTGATGTGAGGGTTTGTGCCTAGTTTTATTACATCTTGTGTTGTGTTTGTTTGATGTCCCTGATATGCCTCTTCTTTTGGGGGGCAGGGACAGGGAGTGCATTTTGGGAAGAGGGGAGGTAAGAAAATTGGGAGGAGTGTGGGAGGGGAAGCAACAATCATGATTTATTGTTTAAGAGATGAATATATAAAATTTAAAAATATAAAAATGAAATATCTTCATCATCATTTTAGACTGTGCCATTCACATTACATCCTTAAATATATAATTCTCTACTTTTTAACATCCAGTATTCCACAAAGAAATGTTCCCCTTCCTATTTTTTTACTACAAGGATATGTAATCAAGCCCAGTCACAATTCAGAAATGTCAGTTAAACATGTATTTACCCCTCAATTGGAAGCAAGGATACCCAGAAACCAGTTGGAAATATTCTTCTGTAGGAGTGATAGGTCTTGTCATAGATAACTGATTAACTGATAAAGCTATGCTTTTCTAAATGCATCAAATGGACATTTTTGTCTTATATTTATCTGACATTGATTCACAATGTTATATATATGGTTATTTGCTCAAATCAGTTGTTACTTCTATATTTCTAGAATTATTTGAATACTTGTACTTCTTTTATGTATATCTTAATCTTATAAAATTATACAATAAAATCACTTTGCCTTTCTAAAGGCAGGTTTCTCTTTAAATATATTACTTTTTATCATTTAAATTTCCAACATAGTACTTCAGTTTGCTCATTTGAAAAAGGCTATTTATGAATATTTTCCCCATAACCTTTTAGGACAAACATGTAATAAAATTAAATGAAGTCATGTTATGACTGGTAGATGGGCTATGGCCTCAGCATTTGGTAGCAGAGAGTGAAGTGGATTTCTCGACTTTCTGGCAGTGTTCATTATATGTTGGACTATTTGTCTTGCATTTCATATCAGCACTCTCTTACAGGAAGTGAAAAATAACATATATGTATATGATTAATATATTTCAGTTAGAAGAGAGCTAAGCATAAAGCTTCATGCCGTACCAATTGGAGGAAACAGGATTCAAAATTTTCTTTTTGATGAAGGAAATAGAGTGATTATATATTATAAAACTCAAATTTCATGAAATAACAAGAATCCTTTCTGTCAATACTGCTAATTTTCTGAGTAAACAAATGTGTTTGCCTCTTAGAAATAGATATTTCATTATGCCTATAATTCTTCATGTACATAGAAGTTTTTGTTTCTTTTAATAAATCATCAAGGTTAAGATGCTCTGGTAAATTACATGTAAGTGGTAGATAAAATTTACTATTGAAATCTTATTTTAAAGATACTCAAGTTACAATGTTAAAGCAAAATGAAAACACATGGACTACCTCAAACAGTAGGTAATGATGAACTCTCTTATTCAATGTATTTCTTCACCGTCCAAACCATATAGTCACAGACAACAAATCAAACAAGATATACTGCAAGGGTTTGTTTGTGGCACTTAAAAATAATAGTAAATTTAAATAAATGGGTTAAAACTTTGTAGGTGCTGAAGTGTAGCTATTCATAATTGTTAGCTTCAGGCAGAAGGGTAGGAATAAACTAACTTAAGGAAATTTTAGGAGTATCTGGAATATCCAGTAGAGACAAGTTACGAGAAAATTGTCATGGTAGGACTCTTTGGTGAACATCTCCCCACAGAATTATTACTATGAACAACATCTGCACTTGGAAACACCTGCCAAGATTTAAGGGAACTGTATCATGGCAGCTGATCATAACACGTCAATAAGGAAGGATGCCATATAGATGGTTGGGAAAGCAGTCTTATATTACCTATCGCACAGACAAGTGTCAGACAGAGCAGGTGGGGAAGAGCTATTTTCCAGTCAGAGGCAGGAGAGGGAAATAAACACTTGATTCTGCCTTGAATGACAACTCCTGAATTAACTCAAAAAATAAACAATGTACAGACCAAAAAAACCAAGGAACTAGCCAAACTATTATGAAACTAGACTCTCAGAAGAAACTCACAGCTTAAGCCTCTGGACCCACACTTTGCAAATCCAAGACTTAGGAGTTCAGCTCCAGGCTACACTACCACATAGCTAACTACAGTAGCTTCTCCAAGTACCCAACACTGGGCTGCCTGCAATTTCCTAGGTCTGAATGCTTTCCCAGCACCCAGATGACCACCGAAACCCTAATGATTAGGTTTCTTCCAGCTGACCTCACTTTTAAGTTTTCCCCTTTGTACACAGACTTAAGGCCCACCTAGCGCCAGGCCAGGACCAATTGTTCCATTTTTTAGATTGACTTCAAGCTATATAGACCAACATTTCAGACCTGCTTCACCCACAACCCACCTACAGACAGTGTCAGGCAGAATGTCTGGATAGGCTGACAAACTTAGTTTCTAATAAATTGAATTAGTACTTGTTTATTCAAATATACAAATGAGATGAAATGTAAAGATATATGTAATACCAACTATAAAATACAAAAATCTTAAGCAGGTGATTCCAAAGAAGTGGAAATACACAAATTGAATGACAAATAATTAAAAAAAATAAACCAAATGATTCAGTGAAGCCAAATATGTTGACTACGGTTTTCTGTCCCACCTGGTCCTGCAGTCATTATGTCCCAATTAATCACACAGAGGTCTACATTAGTTATAAACTGATTGGCCCATTAGCTCAGACTTCTTATTAGCTAATTCTTATAACTTATATTAGCCCATAATTCTTGTCTGAGTTAGCCACGTGGGTTGGTACCATTTTTTGTCGAGGCAGTGACATCTTGCTTGCTCTGTTTCTGGATCACGACTGCAGAATGCAGAATCCTCTTCCCAGAATTCTCCTCTTTTCATTGCCCAACCTCTACTTCCTACACGGTTACCCTGCCTATACTTCCTGCCTGGCTACTGGCCCATCAGCATTTTATTAAACAAGTACAAGAAACAAATGTTTACAGGGTAAAACCATTGTCCCACAGCACAAATAAATGTCAAGAATATATGGAAACAAGCAATTCAATTAAAATGGAAAAATAATCACTTACCAAAATGAAAAAAAATAAGTTATTAGAAAATGTAATAAAGAAACTCTGTAGCTATAAGTATTTGAAAAAGATAGAAACTTGAAAAGATATCATCAACAGACTAGATCAAACAGAAAGGGTCTGTGAATGCAAAACCAGATTATTTAAGTGCACAGTCAAAGGAGAAAAAAATAAAAAATAATCTAGAAACTGAGAGAATTTATCAGAAAACATTCAAAGACTAGGTACTTGACATAACTGGAATATAAGGAAAGAGAACAATTCAAGTGTGCGTAGACATTGTCAGCTTAACAAAACATCATAGCAAGATTAGGACATGGAAACCACAGGATAAAAATCATATCAGTATTTGAAAGCATAAAAAAGCATATGAGCTCTAACTACCGAAAAACTCAGAGAAATAGAGCGACAAAACAATAGTTTTCCTAGACAAAGACTTAGCAAGTCAATCACAACAGGCTTATATTATGAGAAATGCTGAAAAAACTCTGTCAAGCTCAAAAAAATTGCAAAGCAAGACTAGAAAATGATACTAAGTAGTAATACAAAATGTATGAAAATACAAAACTCACAGGAAAACTACATAGTTAATACTAGTAATAGTAGTCAAATACTTCAAAGATATAAATACCGAATATGTGCTGTAAGAAGATTAAAAGACAAGACTTGAAAGTAAAAAGATTTTTACTATTTTAAAAAGACAAAACTGGTAAAATAATAATAGCTTCAGTTTTCCTATGAATACATAAGGGATGTACACATGAATGCAAATTATGACATTATTATTTAAATTATGGAAGGAATCAAAGTGCAAAATATTAGTGTGATCAAAGATAAATCATCACCTTCAAGAATATTATAACTATAATTGTGACGTGTAAGCTTCATGATAGTCAGAGACCAAAAGACTATAGTGCATAACAATTTGAGAAGTAAGACATCAAAGCAAATCACCACAGAAAACTAACCAAAGAAAGATAGCAAATGAAGGAAAAAGAAATAAAGGAGCTGCTTAGGACAGGCAGACATGGTAAAATGAGACAAAGAAGTTAACTAAATTACTGTAAAGCAAGTAAGTCATCAAGAAGATGTAACAAGTATAAATGTTTAAGTATGCCAGCATTTAAGCATTTGAATATATAAACTTAATATGATATACATTAAATTGCAAATGCCTCTATACCCCAGTCTCTTGAGAATTTGGGAGGAAACTAACATGTATGTTCGCACAAGTGCTAGGCTACTAAAGTGTCCCATATGTTTTATGTTGGTATTTTATTTGTAAAACAGATATTTCACAGGCTGCTAAGTGAAAGATACACTCCTGATGCAGAATCTAAGGATTAACACACCTGAACAGGACCACACTCTTGGCAAAACTCTTTCCTGCACTTGATTTTCTTTAGGTTGAAAGTCATGACACAGAGGAGTAAGAAATAAAGAATATATATGTCTGCAGGAAATTATGAATAGCCAAGGCATTCTTGATAGTCCATTACCCTATGGCTGTCTGACATATGGATATTTACCTACACACTTACTTGTGGAAGGTGCATTACTGAATATATTTTTAATGTTTATTTTCCTACATACTCAACTGAACTGATAATTATAACCAAAATTTATAGCACATGAAGGTAACAAGGTTTCTTCTCAAACATTCCATTACATATATTAGATTATTTCAAACATTTTCTAAAGAACAAGATTCTAATACATGTTGTAGTTTTATAGGATGCTTGTCAAGGTTTTGAAAAAAAATTTCACTCCCCATTCATGGGTGCAACCTTTATCTTTTAGAAATAATGGGTCCAGTTAGTCTCAATCATTCCTGGTAGCACAAGGTCTTCTTGGGTCTAGGACAGAGGGGCTTAAAAGGCATCACTTCAAAACAAATAAACAAAAACAAAACAGCAACAAAATAGTAGTATTTCAGGGATGATGTGTGCTTTTTTCAGGTCTTGGTCCCATGCAGAGTGTTGTATATATGTATGTGCATGTGTGTGCTTCAGGAAAATCAAAGATTTGTGGAACCTATTTTTCCTTTTCCAAAAACATGATGACTCGTAGATGTTCCCAGTATGTGTAGTGTGGGATTTTCTGTTATGTGAAACAATTGGAATATAGTGGAATTATAAAGAGGGAGAACTATTATTTGAATATGGTTTGTAGCCACATGCTGCATTTTGATGCCCTGTGTTACAGTATTGAGAAACGGTTAGGTCATTAAGAAAACCTTTGGTCAAAGACACATTCACCCTAATGAAGGGATTGCTACTCTCACAGTGCTGGGTCAGTTATCACTGTTAAAAATTCAGGTGATTTAGGAAGTTATGAGACTATTATAAAGCAAACTCGTACCACATGTCCTTATTTTATCGCTGACACATGTTTTCCCTTCTGCTTTCCACAATCCAGCCTTCTTGACATGAAACCTCCTGATCTTGGATTTAGCCTATACCACAAGCCAAAATAAACCTCATTTTCCCCCTAATTTTTTCCAGTCTCAAGAATTCTGCCATAAGAATGTAAAGCAGTCCAAGACAGAAAGAAAGATAGGAAGAACTAATTAGAACTTTCAAAGTAAACCAGACACACTTTCATGACAGGAAAGTTAAGAAACAGAGTCTGAACAAGAAAGATGTCTCAAGTCTTTAAAAAGTAGCTACCGTTTTAGAAGAGGGGAAACCAGAGTGAACCTAGAGCTCCTTTCAAACTCCAGTTAACCCCAGGGAAGTGGTGGGTGAAGTGAAGTCCCTGGCCTCCTACCAGGATTCTCAATGTAGAGTTTCATTTCCATATGAAAGGATTTTTATAACAACCTTTGTGATCTGACTTCAAGTTTTGGGTGAACACAGTCTTTATGTCATTCTTAATATTAGCTGACATGTTCTTGATGTAACTAGCAGCTGCCGCAGTAGCAGAAACCTTGGATGAACTGTAAGTGATCTTTTGAGGATTTTTACTCCAGAAGTTATAACTAACACAGCAACTTTATACTTGGAGAGATCTTGATTTTTGAATAGCCTTTTCTTCAGAAAACTCTAGAATAAAATAAAGCCAAGAACAACCTTAGTATCCCACAGAGATATCACCTAATCTTAATTGCAGGTTGTAGAGGATTTTGAGAGCAAAGAAGGGTAAAGCAAGTTTCAGTCTTGAGCAGTTTCATAATTAACAGCTATCTTTATCCTGGCCTGTGAACCAAGCATTGAAATAATGGTAAATAGCTGTTTTAGAATGTTCTACAGTCATTGAGGTGATTGGTCAAAGTATTTACACTACTCATCTGATAATAGATATTTGATTTGGAGTATGTACATAGGCACCATGCAATAGTGAAGTGAGTCTATGTTTGCTTTTTGAGACCTCTAAAATTTTTCTCTGTTAATAAATTTGGACATTTTTAACAAAATATTCTAAACACCAGTATAGTGAGATGGTGTGTTTTCCTTAACTGTGATTTTGACAGTGTGCAAGATTTTTCTTCAGTGATCGAGTTCAAGATCTCTGACATATGCATTTCAAAGAAATTCCTTGGAAACTTCACTGTATTTATTTCCCTGTCATAAACTTAAAGCTTCCTAAATCAAGAATAAGTTGTGGTAAAAGCTTTTATCCAAAGCTGAACTTCTTTGTTTTCTTAATTGTGTGGAGAATTGGGTTCTTACTAAGCAACACACAGAGGGGATTAATGACTGCTCAGTGTTCCACAAATGCCATCAAACAAAGTGGCCAGAAATCAAGAAACAAAGGAAATGATGCAGAGGAAACAGCCAAGGACAATACATGCTTAGACCAATGAGGCTAAAAGTCAGAGCCAGGAAAACAGATGAGTATGCAGAGGGAGAAACAAATGAGCAATAATACAAAGCATGGTTGCCACAGATGCAGGCCTGGTATAATGTGGCCCAGCTGTATATTCTGAAGACATGACAAAAGAAGAATATTATATAATACTTCAAAACAGCCCCAGAATGATTGCTGGACCCATAGAGTTCAGAAGAGATCCTCTAGCATCATTATTATCACCCATACCAAACACTTAAGGGAGATATATGACATCCTGAAAGCTGTGATAGTCATGGTTTTAAAGTGTACTTGCCTCTGCCTCACTGAACAAAAAATATATGATTCAGTCTAGAAAACCTTAATGAATTGCATACCAATTTAATATGATTAGCTGGGAGTTCAGAACAGCCCCTAACTCAGATGGAAACAACTACAAAACTCGGAATTTACCAGGGGTGTTGATATTTATTTGAAACCATGTTGGTAAAATTCTGGAAAAAGATCTTGTCACCACATTTATGAATATACACGTAATCAAACAGCCCTTGGTAAAGGAGTAAAGTGATTTAAAAATCACAAAATAATACACAAAATGAAAAAAAATAATAAGAGCTTCCTCTTCCCAATTACAAGTATTGTGATTGGAAGAGTTGAACTTGATGTCTATGGAACTATGACAGGAATGATAGCTTTGTTTAAGGGAAGTATACTTGCTATTGTTTCCCAAATATCAAGTCTTATATCATTAAATAATAAAATTTCCCGTATTTTATTATTTAAGATTTACAACAGCCTTTCTATTTATATGTAGAGTTTTTAAATCTTCATTTCACCAAAGAAAAAGAGTAACATTAAATGATTTGCACAGGGGAACACAAAAATGAATTCCACAGCCAGATGTCCTCTGATCTTCCATGGCATATTTAGCCCACAGCACACTGTTATATCTTACATTAATTAGTGTGTGTTGTTCAAGCTTTTGTTTATGATTTTTTCCCATTGAACCTTGAAAATGTAAAGAAACTTTTCTAATACCTTCATAATACTGTGCCCTGGGTTCATTAGTTCATCTGAAGTCAGACAACTTGGCTTTCCCTCCACAAGTTAACTTGTTAGAAATTCTCCATCACATCATTTAAAACTTTCCACCCCGTTCCTTGAACTATTAGTCTCCCAGTAAATTTAATCACATCCTCTTAATCAACTAAGTTCTTCAGGCCATTCAGTCTGATTTTCTGGGAAAGATGGGTTTCTGAAATTACTTTTTCACAGATTGAAAAATTTACTTTTTATAGTTCTTGCAATTAACATCTGTACATGAGCATCATTGTTCCATGTTCATTTTATTTTTATTGCTTTAGTATCTCAAAGGGGAAAAGAGATGAAAATATGGTACAAAGCATGGGAGAAGCATTTGGAGAGTGACTTCAATCACTGCTGTGCACCAGTAATTTATTTCAAAAGTTTAACGTGATAGCAACAGAGAGAGGGTGCAGGTGAAGTGATTAGCCCATTTGGGATTATCTGTGGAGAACCAGAAACTATTTTGTAGCATCCTCTTATTCTCTATTCTTTAATGGCAAAATCTTGTTTATCAAGAACTTCTTGGTGAGCAGCTGCAAACAATTTGCTTTTATTGATTTTACGGCTGTATCTGAGTGACTACGTTACACTGGGTCCTTACTGCTTGTTCCAGCCACGCCTCCACTCTTGTGGTACTTCCATCACTGAACTGGTAGTCATTCAGCATGTCTGTCATCTCAGTTTAAAAAAATAGCGTACATTTAATAACTGCCAATACTAAGAGACTTCTTACATTCCATTTACAAAACATCTAAGACAGAATAGAATGTTAACATTAATAAGTGTTGTTTTGTTTTTAGAAGTCTTAGGTGGGGTCATGTTTGTAGATTCTTGGGAGATTCCCATGTATATTATGTTTTACCTGTTCTTGAAATGTCGAACTTTCTAGTAATCTCTTTCAATACTCTTCTTCTCATTTTCTCCCAATCTGATCACTCACAGTCCCATCCCTATCTGCCTACAGTTTACTAAGAAAATCCTAGCAATAGCAGATATGTAGCCTGAACTGGCCATTTCCTGTGACCAGGCAAGACTTATTTATTTATTTGCTTCTTTGTTTTTCGAGACAGGGTTTCTCTGTAGCTTTGGAGCCTGTCCTGGAACTAGCTCTTGTAGACCAGGCTGGCCTTGAACTCACAGAGATCTGCCTGCTTCTACCTCCTGAGTGCTGGGATTAAAGGCTGGCACCACCAGCAACCAGCCCAGGCAAGTCTTAAAGTGGTGTGGGAAGTTCTTCCGTCTATGTGCTGCTTTTATTGGTTAATGAATAAAGAACTAGCTTGGCCTACAGCATGGGAGGAAGAAGGCAGAGTCAGAGAGAAGCCATGGAGCAGCTGGTGACAGACATGTTGAAATTTGGTGGTAGGCCACAACTTCATGGTGATGCACTTGAAATGGGTTAAATTAAAATGTAAGAGCTAACCGATAAGACCGTTAGAGTTAATATGCCAAGCATTGTTTTAAATAATATAGTTACTGTATGATTATTTCAGGTCTAAGCAAGCCTGGACCAAACAAGCACCCCCTCCTCCAATATGGAGAGAGTGTGAAAGCAACTCAGTCACAACCTTGGACTTACAGTCTATCATGTTTATTGATGGTCTGTGGTAAGAATGGCCCAGAGATTGAAGGAGTGGCCAACCAATGAGAACTCTAGCCTAAAACTCATGCTAGAAGAGTAAGTTCACCCCCAGACACTTCCTAGAGTATCAGGACTCACAGGCTGGATGACCCAGAGACCTAGGATAGAACCAATTATGACTGGATGGGAAAAAAGTCAATGTAATGATGCCTAATGATATACTATACTCATATATTGATGCCCACCCCAATTGTCATCAGAGAAGCTTCATTCAGCAATTGATGGAAACAGTCACAGAGCCAAACACTAGGTGGAACTTGGCAAATACTGCAGAAGATGGGGAGAACAGATTGTAGGAGCCAGAGGGGTCAAGGACACTACAAGAAAACCTACAGAATCTCAGGGAGGTGGTGGCACAGGCCTTTAATCCCAGCACTTGGGAGGCAGAGATGGGCAGATCTTTGTTAATTTGAGTTCAGCCCAGCCTACAGAGCGAGTTCTAGGACAGGTTTCAAAGCTACAGAGAAACCCTGCTTTGAAAAACAAAAACAAAATAAAAAACAACACCTACAGAATCAACTAACCTCACAGGGCTTATAGGCCTTCACAGCGAATGAACCAAGAACCAAGGGAGCCTCCAAGGAACTAACTTAGGCACTCAGCATATATGTTATAGTGTGTAGCTTGGTTCTGTTATGGGACTTTTAATAGTGGGAGCAGCGGCTGTCTCCAACCCTTTTATGGGCTTTTGGGCCCCTACTCCCCATACAGGGTCACCCACCCTTAGTGATGCTTAGTCCAACTGCAGCTTGATAGCAATGCTTGATATTCATGGAAGACCTGTCATTTCCTGAACAGAAGCAAAGTAAGAATTAATGGGGGGTGTTAACAGAGGAGGTAGGAAGAAGGTACC
>PVIU01032935.1:0-12992 GCA_004026605.1 Ondatra zibethicus | reverse complement strand
TCCCCCTCTCCCCTCTCTCCCCCATCTCTCCCTCCTTCCATACACCCCTACCCCCATGCTCCCATCCCCTGCTGCTATGAACACAGTTGAACAAATGCTTTTGTTGTATGATTGGGCATCTCTTGGGTATATTCCCAAGAGTGGTATTGCTGGATCCTGAGGTAGGTTGACTCCCAGTTTTCTGAGAAACTGCAACACTGATTTCCAAAGTGGCTGCACAAGTTTGCATTCCCACCAGCAATGGATGAGTGTTCCTCTTACTCCACATCCTCTCCAGCATAGGTTATCATTGGTGTTTTTGATTTTAGCCATTCTGACAGGTGTAAGATGGTATCTCAAAGTTGTTTTGATTTGCATTTCCCTGATTGTTAAGGAAGTTGAACATGTCCTTAAGTATCTTTTGGTCATTCGAACTTCTTCTGTTGAGAATTCTCTGTTCAGTTCAGTACCCCATTTTTAAATTGGATTATTTAGAATTTTAATGTCTAGTTTCTTGAGTTCTTTATATATTTTGGGGATCAGACCTTTGTCTGATGTGGGGTTGGTGAAGATCTTCTCCCATTCAGTAGGCTGCCTTTTTGTCTTAATGGCTGTCCTTTGCTTTACAGAAGCTTCTCAGTTTTAGGAGGTCCCATTTATTCATTATTGCTTTTATTGTCTGTGCCACTGGGGTTATACGTAGGAAGTGGTCTCCTGTGCCCATGTATTGCAGGCTACTTCCCACTTTCTCTTCTATCAAGTTCAGTGTGGTTGGATTTATATTGAGGTCTTTAATCCATTTGGACTCGAGTTTTGTGCATGGTGATAGATAAGGGTCTATTTCCATTCTCCTACAGGTTGACATCCAGTTATGGTAGCACCATTTGTTAAAGATGCTTTCTTTCTTCCATTGTATAATTTTAGCTTCTTTGTCAAAAATGAGGTGTTCATAGGTTTGTGGATTAATATCTGGGTCTTTGATTTGAATCCATTGGTCAATGTCTCTGTTTTTATGCCAATACCAAGCTGTTTTCATTACTGTAGCTCTGTAATAGAGTTTGAAGTCAGGGATGGTAATGCCTCTGGAAGTTCCTTTATTGTATAGGATTGTTTTGGCTATCCTGGGTTTTTTGTTTTTCCATATAAAGTTAATTATTGTTCTCTCAAGGTCTGTGAAGAATTTTGTTGGGATTTTGATGGGGATTGCATTGAATCTATAGATTGCCTTTGGTAGAATTGCCATTTTTACTATGTTGATCCTACCAATCCAGGAGCATGGGAGATCCTTCCATTTTCTGGTATCCTCTTCAGTTTCTTTCTTCAAGGCCTTAAAGTTCTTGTCAAATAGGTCTTTCACTTTCTTGGTTAGTGTTACCCCAGGATACTTTATGCTATTTGTGGCTATTGTGAAAGGTGATGTTTCTCTGACTTCCCTCTCTGCTTCTTTATCCTTTGTGTATAGGAGGGCTACTGATTTTTTTTGAGTTGATCTTGTATCCTGCCATATCACTGAAGGTATTTATCAGCTGTAGGAGTTCTTTGGTAGAGTTTTTGGGGTCACTTATGTACACTATCATATCATCTGCAAATAATGAAAGTTTGACTTCTTCCTTTCCAATTCGAATCCCCTTGATCTCCTTATGTTGTCTTATTGCTATTGCTAGAACTTCAAGCACTATATTGAAGAGATATGGAGAGAGTGGACAGCCCTGTCTTGTTCCTGATTTTAGTGGAATGGCTTTGAGTTTCTCTCCATTTAATTTGATGTTAGCGTCGGCTTGCTGTATATTGCTTTTATTATATTTAGATATGATCCTTGTATCCCTAATCTCTCCAAGACCTTTATCATAAATTTTGTCAAATGCTTTTTCAGCATCTAATGAAATGATCATATGGTTTTTTCTTTCAGTTTATTTATATGATGGATTACATTGATAGATTTTCGTATGTTGAACCAGCCCTGCATCTCTGGGATGAAGCCTACTTGATCATAATGGATGATTTTTTTGATGTGTTCTTGGATTCGGTTTGCCAGTATTTTATTGAGAATTTTTGCATTGATATTCATGAGTGAGATTGGTCTGTAATTCTCTTTCTTGGTTGTGTCTTTGTGAGGTTTTGGTATCAGGGTAACTGTAGCTTCATAAAAGGTGTTTGGCATTGACCCTTCTGTTTCTATTATGTGAAACACCTTAAGGAGTATAGGTATTAGCTCTTCTTGGAAGTTCTGGTAGAATTCTGCATTAAAATCATCTGGTCCTGGGCTTTTTTTGTTTGGGAGGTTTTTGATGACAGCTTCTATTTCCTCACGACTTATAGGTCTATTTAAATTGTTCACCTGGTCCTGATTTAATTTCGGTATATGGTATTTATTTAAAAAACTGTCCATTTCTTTTACATTTTTGAATTTTGTGGCATACAGAGTTTTGTAATAAGACCTAATGATTCTCTGAATTTCCTCAGTGTCTGTTCTTATGTCCCCCATTTCATTTCTTATTTTGTTAATTTGAGTGTTCTCTTTCCACCTTTTGATTAGTTTGGATAGGGGTTTGTCAATCTTGTTGAGTTTCTCAAGGAACCAGCTCTTTGTTTCATTGATTCTTTGGATTGTTTTACGTGTCTCTATTTTGTTGATTTCAGCCCTCAGTTTTATTATATCCAGTCTTCTACTCCTCCTGGGTGAGTCTGCTTCTTTTTTTTTTTCTAGAGCTTTCAGGTGTGCTGTTAAATTACTAATGTATGCTTTCTCCGTTTTCTTTATGTGGGCACTAAGCGCTATGAACTTTCCTCTTAGCACTGCTTTCATAGTGTCCCATAGGTTTGGATATGTTGTGTCTTTATTTTTGTTGAATTCAAGGAAGACTTTAATTTCTTTCTTTATTTCTTCCTTGACCCAGGAGTGGTTCAGTAGTTGACTGTTCAGTTTCCATGAATTTGTATGTTTTTTGGGGATGGAATTGTTGTTACATTCTAACTTTACTCCATGGTGATCCAATAAGACACAGGTGGTTACTCCAACTTTTTTGTATCTGTGGATGTTTGCTTTGTTACCGAGTATGTGATCAGTTTTCGAGAAGGTTCCATGAAATGCTGAGAAGAAGGTATATTCTTTCCTGTTTGGGTGGAATGTTCTATAGATGTCTATTAAGTCCATTTGATTTATTACATCTGTTAGTTCTCGTATTTCTCTGTTAAGTTTCTGTCTGGTTGACCTGTCCATTGGTGAGAGAGGAGTGCTGAAATCTCCTACTATTAGTGTGTGGGGTTTGATGTGTGCTTTGAGTTCTAGTAATGTTTCTTTTACATATGTGGGTGCTTTTATATTAGGGGCATGTATATTCAGGATTGAGACTTCATCCTGATGGATTATTCCTGTTAAGAGTATTAAATGTCCATCTCCATCTCTTCTGATTGATTTTAGTTTGAAGTTGATTTTGTTCGATATTAGTATAGCCACACCTGCTTGTTTCTTAGGGCCGTTTGATTGATAAACCTTTTCCAAACCCTCTACTCTGAGATAATGTCTGTCTTTGTGGTTGAGGTGTGTTTCTTGTAAACAGCAGAATGTTGGATGCTGTTTTCATATCCATTCTCTTAACTTGTGCCTTTTTATAGGTGAATTGAGTCCATTGAAATTAAGTGATATTAATGACCAGTGGTTGTTAACTGCGGTTATTTTTTTTTTGGCTTTTAGAGTTTGTGTGTTTCCCTTCTTTGAGTTGTGCCAGTGGAGGGTTGTTAGATGTCTGTGTTATTATGGGTGTCGTTTGCTTCCTTTAGTTGTGGTTTTCCTTCTAGTACTTTCTGTAAGGCTGGGTTTGTGGCTATGTATTGCTTAAATTTGTTTTTATCCTGGAATATCTTGTTTTTGCCATCAATGGTGAATGAAAGCTTTGCTGGGTATAGTAGTTTAGGCTTGCATCCATGGTCTCTTAGTGTCTGCAGCACATCTATCCAAGACCTTCTGGCTTTCATGGTTTCCATAGAGAAGTCAGGTGTAATTCTGATAAGTTTACCTTTATATGTTACTTGACCTTTTTCCTTTGCAGCTCTTAATATTCTTTTTTTATTCTGTATGTTTTGTGTTTTGATTATGATATGGTGAGGGAATGTTTTTTTGATCCAGTCTATTAGGTGTTCTGTATGCTTCTTGTACCTTCATAGGCATATCCATCTTTAGGTTGGGAAAGTTTTCTTCTATAATTTTGTTGAATATGTTTTCTGGGCTTTTGAGCTGTACTTCTTCTCCTTCTTCTACCCCTATTATTCTTAGGTTTGGTCTTTTTATGGTGTCCCAGATTTCCTGAATGTTTTGTGATGAGAATTTGTTGGATTTGTTGTTTTCTTTGATCAATGAGTTTATTTCCTCTATAGTATCTTCAGCGTCTGAGATTCTTTCTTCTATCTCTTGTATTCTGTTGGTTATACTTGTCTCTGTAGTTCCTGTTCGTTTACCCATATTTTCCATATCCAGCCTTTCCTTGGTTTGTATTTTCTTTATTTCCTCCATTTTGGCCTTCAAGTCTTGAACTGTTTCCTTTACCTGTTTGATTGCTTTTTCTTGGTTTTCTTAGGTATCTTTGAGGGATTTATTAATTTTTTCTAACTTTTTTTTGTCTTCTCTTCCATTTCTCTAAGGGAGTTTTTCACATCCTCTTTAAGGGTGTCTATCATTTTTATAATGGTACATTTAAAGTCGATTTCTTCCACTGCTTCTGGATTAGGGTGTTCAAGTCTTCCTGTTGGGTGCTCGCTGGATTCTGGTGATATCATGTTGCTTTTCAGGTTGTTGTAGGAATTCTTGCATTGGCACTTGCCCATCTCTTCCTTCAAATGCAGCCAGGGGAGTCTTGGCGTCTTGGTCCAATCTCTACTGTGGCTGACTGTGTACTTTGGGGTTTTTCTTTGTCTGCTCTCTCTTAGGTACCCTCAGCACTGGGGCTGGCTCTCAGATTCCCTCCACCCTGAAGCAGGCTGTGTTGATGGATCCCTTAGTTGGATCTTGGCCAGGAACAGGACCCCATGCTGGGCCAAGGACCCCCTCTGGGTGGATCCTGGCACAGGAACAAGGCCCTTCGCTAGGCCAAGGACCCCGCAGACAAAAGGGCGGGCATGGTGGGGGGCACGGTCTTGGGGAACAAAGAAGCCCCTGGGGCAGGAACACTCACCATTGGGTCCCCAGACACTGTGCCCGGAAGCAGGCCGACTGTCCCTACTCTTATAGTGTTTCCTAAAAAGGAAAGCAAAAAGGAAATAATGAAGATATGATAAAGAAAAGAAGAAAGAAATACTACAAATAAGAATACCAATTTCAATTAAAGAACAAGCAAACCAACAAAAAACAAACAACAAACAAAACAAAACAACCCCTCTCCCCGAATTTTTTCACTTCTGCATCCGTACCTCTCCATGGCCTCTTCCTCGGTCCTAGCGGCACTGGGAGCTGCTGTGTATTGTGCAGTATACTCTTTGTGTAAGTCGCTTCCCTTGGGCATGATCATGGTGTAATGTGTTCAGGTTCAAGGCCTCTGGCTTCTGGTCTACCATTAACCTTGGACCTTCATTTAAACTCCCAGGAAATCTCACTGTTGCCCTGAGTCATGCAGACCATGCAGCCATGGCTCTTTAGGACCATGCATTCCTGCATATCATAGATAGGTTGGTTGTTGGGGTGTGCCAGCTCAAAGTCCTGGATGTGTACCTGGGTGACTGCTGAGTTGGCCAGTCTGGGTCACTGGGATGATCCTCCTCAGATGGAGGAAAGGGCCCGCTCTTCCATGCCTGAGTTTAGGAGTGGGACTATATTTCTTAAGTGTGTATATGTGGGCAGCTCTCCCATTAGGGGAGGGCCAACTTTTCTGCTGAAGTTACGGGGGTCTATTATTACCAGGACTGGTTAGGGATGAGGTTGGCTCTCTGGTAACTGGGGGCAGTTCTCCCCAGGCCAGTGAGGGGTGGGGCCAGCTGAGGGAGGCCCTTGTACTTCAACTCATGGTTCAACACACGGTTTTGGTCAGCTCCTGTGGTAACACAGGCAATGGGCATCAGCACAGACCCCCTACTGCAGCAGTACCATGGACCCAGACATGGTCATGAGTAGCAGCTTGGGCCCAGATGTCACCATGGTTCCACGTGGCAACAAAGGCCACCCTGATCTGTATGATCCTGATGGTAACATGATTCTTGGATAACAATATGGCCTCAGGTGTAGGCCTAGACCGCACTGACATCACTGTGGACCCTGGCTGTAGTGGAGCTATGGGTCTAGTCATGGCTCTTGTCATGGCTCTAGTCATAGCAGTCTAGGCATGGATGATTCCATGGTGATGGGTGTCAGCGTAGGCCATAACCCCAGCAGCTACATGTCCCTCAGATTCCATCATGGTCATAGATTGCATCCTGGAAGCTGGACATCTCTGTGACCTTTGGTGGCCATGGACACCAACATAGACCCCAACTGAAGTAGGACTATGAACCCAGACATGGTCCTCAGCAGCCTCTCGACCCTGATGTCACCCTGGCTCTAGGTAACTGCACAGGACTCTCATATCAGGATTGCACCAGCTGGCCTTTGGACAGCAATGTGACCATAGGTGGCAGCCCAGACTTCATGCATCTGCATGGCCTTCAGTGGTATTAGGAGTCATGGATATCGGCTCAGACCCTAGCTGCAATAGGGTCACAGATCTAGACATGGCCCCCTGGCTGTAGCCAGGGCCTGGACACCAGTATGGCCCCAGGTGGCAGTCCAGTCCACTCAGATCTTCATGGTCCTGGCTGTAGCACATCCCTCAGTCACCAACATGGCCACAGATAGTGACTCAGAGCTCAAGTATCATATGACCTTTGGTGGTGACACAGGCCATGGACTTCAACATAGACCCTGGCTGGGGTAGGTCCTCAGTATCAGCCCAGGTCCAGATGCTACCATGATCCTGGGTGGCAGTGCAGGCCACTCAGATCAGTATCACCCCAGCTGCAGGGTGACCCTTAGATACCAACACAGCTCCAGGTGGGTGGGTACCCACCTGATCTTTGATGGCAGCAGGTACCTTGGAAACCAACGTAGGCTCTGGCTGTGGTAGGGCCATGGGCCCAGACACAGTTCTCAGAAGAAGCCCCTGACCTGACATCACCATGGCCCCAGATGGGAAATAGGCCTCCCACATCAGTCAGTTCCTTGCCTCCTTCAGCTCGGAACCTAGAGGTGCTGGGAGGACCCTTCAACTTGAAGTTTTTATCATACAAGTCTTTCATGTGCTTGGTTAGAGTTCCCCCAAGATATTTTACATTATTTGGGGCTACTGTGAAAGGTATTATTTTCCTGATTCATTTTTCAGTGCATTTGTCATTTGTATATAAGAGGGCTACTGATTTTTGTGAGTTAATTTTATATCCAGCTACTTTGCTGAAGTATTTATCAGTTGTAGGAGTTCCCCGGTAGAATTTTCAGGGTCACTTATGTATACTATCATATCATCTACAAGTCAAGGTAATTTGATTTCTTCCCTTCCTATCTGTATCCCCTTGATCTCTTGCAGTTGTTATTGCTCTAACTAAGGGTTCAAGCACTATATTGAATAGATATGGAGAGAGTGGATAGCCTAGTCTTGCTCCTGATTTTAGTGAAATTGCTTTGAGTTTCTCTCCACTTAATTTGATGTTAGCTGTGGGCTTGCTGTAGACTGCCTTTGTTATGTTGAGGTATGTTGCTTGTATCCCTAATCTCTCTAGGACTGTTATCATGAAGGGGTACAGGATTTTTCAAAGGTCTTTTATGCATCTAATGAAATGATCATGTCGGTTTTGTCTTTCAGTTTGTTTATATGATGGATTGCATTTATCAATTTACATATGTTTAACAATTTCTATATCTCTGGGCTAGCGTATTTGGGTACTAGAATGTTCTCTGCAGGCTATCAAAGTAGAAACAAAAACACCAACCCAGGTACACATTTAATCTACAAAGGTGTTCTCCCTTTCAAGACATGTTAAGGCAACGGAGGCACAAACTTGTGGCAGTAAACAACCAACATCTGCTTTGATTAAGGTCCACACCCAGTGCTGCTTGACTGACTAAGAACCTGAGACTAGTTAGCCCAAGAAAGACTAGTTAGCCCAAGAAAGACTAGTTAGCCCAAGAGACTAAGGTAAAACTAAATACTACGGTTAAACAAAACAAAAAACAGCAATAAAATGACTCATAACAACATTCTCCTATACTCAGATGAGTGCATTGCTCATTCATCATCAGGGAAGCTTCCTCCTGCAGGACTTGAACATAGCTTCCTCCTGTGGTAGATTGGAAGAAATACAGAGACCCAAGCCAGACAATATGCAGCGTGAGAGACCTTGAAACACTTAGCCCTAAACAGAACATCTCCATCAAATTCCTTCCCTCAAGGCTCAGGCGATCTGGTGGAAGAGGGGATGGAGGACCAAGAAAACACGACTTCTAAACACAACAGCATCAAAGCACAGATGAAGTCAGAAAGACTGAGGCAGCATGCACAGGGCCTGCATGGTTTGCACTGGGTGGGTCCTAGAGTTTAATGGAGAAGTGGACTCGTGCCCCCATCCCTAACCCAGGATCTATCTCCAAGTGATAACCACTTACCTGAAAATATGGTGCTCTCCAAGGTAATCTCATTGGGGAAACAAACTATTTTTAAGGGCAGGCTGCAAGCCCAGCCGTAGATGCCAGCAGAGAACGAGCCCAAAGGAATCTTTAGCGGCTCCTTGTCTCATAGTGCTGTGGTGGGCTTTTCCTTTTTAGTTCCTTTTGTAATTTTAATTTTTTTATTTTTTAAAATTTAATGTATTTTTTACTCTCTCTCTCACATCCTGGCCCTTTGCATATATATATATATATATATATATGTATATGTGTGTGTGTGTGTGTGTGTGTGTGTGTGTGTGTGTGTGTGTGTGTATGTGTATGTATGTATGTATAATGGCTTCTGGTTTTGTGTTTTAATGGGATTTCTGAGTATGTGAAGTCATGGGTCTCTGCATCTGTATCTGCTTCTTGTGTCTTTCTTGGGCTTTTTTCTTCTGTTATTATATTATTATTATTATTATTATTATTATTATTATTATCCCCTAGATGCTTCTTTGTTTTCTAATGAGAGGCTGAAGTGGGTGGATCCAAATGGGAGGTGAGATGAGAAGGGCGTGGGAGGAGTATAGAGAGGGAAACTGTAATTAGGATATATTGCATGGAAAAAATCCATTTTCAATAAAAAAGAAAATTCAACTAAAATAAGTTGTGCATTTGTTACCTGGAATAATTAGTTATCCTACTGTACTTTAGTGAGTTATCTGTTCACCGGGTATATACCATAGCTGAGTAAGATACCTAGAATCTCTACAGTTTAACAGTGACCAAGATTACAATTGAGGTATTTGTTTCTCTGTAGTGACTTTGCACTTGGCCACAAGCTGATCAACCAGGTTTGACACTTTTCCTTCTGGTTGTAGAAATCCTGTCCACCTTCCTAGCCCTGAGTGAACAAAGACTTGTCTGAGATCTCTGATAATCACCTCCCATGGGCATTTGGCTCTCCTGCTGTCCACCTGTGCACCTTTCTCATCGTCTAATGTCAAGATTAAAGTCAGAAACTGGTTTCATCATGTTTCTGTTTTTCTTTCTTACTTGGAAAGCTCTCTTGGTTAGATTTACCTTTTATGTTCCTCTTCATCTCCATGGTGGCCCGTATTTGGTACTTGATGGCATGAGCATTTGTGTCTTGATAAATGGGCAAGTACCCATCTTCTCCAGGAAGAGGTGACATGTACTGGCTGCATCCAGTTACACACGCTCCAGGATTCTGGATAATGTTTGTGGCTGGCCACCACAGTCACTGTACCTGCATATTTTCAAAGGTTGCCATTGGCAACCTTTGAAATGTTGCAGGAGCAGATGAGAAAGAAATAAAAGTCAAGTCCTACAGGCATTTGATAAAAATTTGAGAATCTTTCTTAAAAATACTTGATTTTGTTATTGATTTTGTTGATAGAGAAATGGTGAGATTCATTTTATATTATTCTCAATTTTGGGAGCTTTGATAATAGTAGAAATAGTGGGCTACAGAGGAAAGAGACATCATGATAGTAACAAACAGAGTATATGTTAGAGATATAATATAGGTTACCATCATTTTATTGAGTACCTTTGATGCGCTTAGATGTTAGGTACATGTGTTACATGGATATTTTTGTGTTTTACAGATAATGACATCTAGGCTCATAGGGGTTAATTGACTAAGTCAAAAGACATTCATGAATATTCGAACTTCTACTCAAGACCACTTAACTCCAAAATCTTACAATACAATAATAGTAATAACAATAATTGCGATGCCTTGAATTTAGTTTGTACCTTCTGGAACATGTGTTAAAACTTAGCCCTTGAGGTAAAGTGTTTTATATTCTTCATGGATACATGAGTATATGTCTTTGGAAAGTGGCTGGAAATCTGGTAGTTTTATCAAAGGAAAAGAACTGAAAGACTTGTGATAGGGGAATGCATAGAGAACTGGGAATGAATATGGAGTGTGAATGATTTCTAATTGTAAGTAATACTCATCCAAAAGTCAGGATTTAGCATGGAAGGAAATGACAGGTAGATTGGAATGACTGCTCCATTAGCAGTACCCAGTCTCAATGTCAGTCATCTTGAACTGGAATGGAAGTCCCATAATGATAAAGGCTGCAAGTGGAATCAGTACCATGACACTTATTAATTTTTCCATGAGCATATATGTAAAAGTAGATCATTCCAGAGCTGCAACATAGGTGATGACAGTCATGAAGAGCCACTGTTCAGATATCCTTTTAAGAAACAAGACTGCTAATTATTTGTGACTTTAATTAGCTGAGAGTATCCAGCTGTAGTGCCTTCTAGATCATAATAACTCATGGCATGCTGATGTGTTTTCCACACAAACTAGAGTCACCTGGGAAGAGGGAATCCCAGTTAAGGAACTGTCTAGATCAGATTAGCCTGTGGGCATGTCAGTAGGGCATCTCTTGACTGATAACTGATGTGGAAAAGCCCAGTCCAATACAGGTGGTGCCGCCCCTGCAAAGGTGATCCTGGGGTGTGTAAGAAAGCAAGGGTAGCAAGTGAGTAAGCAGCACTTCTCCAAGGTCTCTGCTTCAGTTCCTGCCTCCAGGTATTTGCCTGGAGTTCCTGTCTTGGCTTCCTTCATGGTAGACTCTAAGATGAACTAAATGCTTCCCTCTTTAAGTTGTTTTTGGTCACAGTGTTTATAATAGCAACAGAGAAGCAAAGTAGGGCACGTGGCCATTCTGTTTTACCAGGAGCCATGGCCACTGAGCCTGGTGAGGACAACAGAGCCTGACCCCTCAGCCCAGAGCAATAGGCTCTCCCCAGGAGTCTTTGTGTACAGCTAGGAGGTAGGGTGAGACTTTCTGCCTGCAGCTTTTCCTACATAGCGATTCTCCTTTTGTGTGCTTTTCATGTTTCAGAACTGTATCATAATCTGTTTGTTTTTTCTGTCTTTTTCTTTCCAGAAAACATCTAGTGAGTCTTTTCCTTGCCTCTCTTCTAGGATCTTCCCAAGGATCCAGTAGCTCTAGTGTCTTTCACTATTGTGATACAGAACTTAATATTTCAAAATACATATTATTTGAATACTTACATTCCTATTACTTGCCCGTTTATACTCGTTTTTATTACAGAATAATTTTATCCCATAAATCAGAGATGTCCTTGAAAACATTTAAAACATTCACAAAACAGACTTGAGTATATCACTAACAGGGACTTCGTATAGTAATTCTATAAAGCAAATAATATCTCTAAATGATAAGTATGATGTTGATTATTGCATAAATTGCAACCAGTAAAATGTATTTCCAATCTATTATGTATAGAGACACTTGAGACAGATGTGTCAAGTGGCTAAAATACCCAGAGATTACAGAGAACATCGTGGAAACTTTACATGTAATTTTAAAGTAGTTTGAACATTTCACAAAGCTTTGGATATATGGATGTCTGGTGTAAGCAGGCGCTGAGTAACTGTTTGCTGAATGAGTGCATGTGTAAAACAGTTGACACATAACAAATTGTACAAACAGGATTTGCTTTTTAGTATTGAGAGTCAGAATTAGAAATTATTATGAAGCCGGGCATTGGTGGCACACACCTTTAATCCTAGCACTTGTAAGGCAGAGGCAGGCAGATCTCTGTGAGTTCAAGACCAGCCTGGTCTACAAGAGATAGTTTCAGGACAGGCTCCAAAGCTACAGGGAAACCCTGTCTCGAAAAACCAAAAAAAAAAAAAAAAAAAAAAAGAATTTTTTAAATGTAGTCTGGAAAGAAATGCAGTAATGACAGCTGACCCACCGGAGATTTACACATCTGATGGAGGTTAAGTGTAGCTACAAAAGCTCCACTAGGAGCAGAAGCCAGAAGCAAATCCAGTCCTGGAAGCCAAAACAGTTCAGGGACACTGGTGGATCAGAATTGAGCCAGTGACCAAATCCAGAGTCAGCGATCTCCACCAGAACAGATACAGGGGAGTAACTGCTGAGTGAGTGAGCCAGAGGCAAAGACCGCTGAGGGCCTGGACGTAAATCTGGGACCATCAAGGGAGTAGACCTAAGCCAGAACTCCGGTGGGTCTGGGCATGAGTCTAAGACCTCCCAGGAACTAGGCCTGAGCCAGGACCTCTGCTAGTGTGGGCATGAGTGAACCTGGAACCTCTGAGGGAATAGGCAAGAACTAGAGATCTCGGTGGGGCCAGGTGTGAGTCTGGGTCCTTAGAGGGAGAAGGCCTGAGCCTCTAGTTCCATCCATTTACCTGCAAAATTCAAGCTGTCGTTATTTTTTTCTGCTGTGTAGTACTCCATTGTGTAAATGTACCACATTTTCCTTATCCATTCTTCAGTCGAGGGGCATTTAGGTTGTTTCCAGGTTCTGGCTATGACAAACAAAGCCGCTATGAACATAGTTGAACACATGTCCTTGCGGCACGATTGAG
>PVIU01032934.1:0-12984 GCA_004026605.1 Ondatra zibethicus | reverse complement strand
CCAATCAGTGTTTTATAAAACCAATATGAGTGACAAATCTTTACAGGGTACAAGAGCATTATCCTACAATACTTCCCCTCTTGTTCTTTCCAAATCAAGAACCCTGAATCTAATCTCCTTTGCTTATCTTTTTTCCCTACTATTATCAATAATAACTTGTAACCCACACTCTAAACAAAAGCAAACATTCATAATCCATTTTTTAGGAATGTGGGCATAGTTTTCTAGGCTACTTCATGCTGATTGGTGGTGCTAATAATCTTATGGGGACCTAAAGGAAATTTAGGATTATAGTCGAGTCCTGCCTGCAGTATTCTCTGAATCTGGATCATCTCAGCTAGCACCCTTGAAGCTGTTCTGGATGCAGAACTGAGAGGAAACTGTAGCAGACGTGCTCTGTAATGTTGGATCATTGGGGCCATCCATTTGAAAAATGTTTGAAGATTTTTCAGGGGTCTTCCTTGACCAAGCCTTATTTTTCTTAGCCCAGAGTGAATTCAGAACCTCTCATTCCTTTGAAACAAAAACAAACCCTCCTTCCTAAAGTAACATATATTTTGATTTAAATTTTGAAGTCAAGGCACTTTCAAAATATTTATGTTGGATTAATCCAACAGCATTTATAACCAAATGTCTTTTAGAAACTGTTGCTTCTTCTTCAGCAGTCAAATAACTGAAGCAAAACAATAACACAGTATCAAGATTTTCTGTGTATTTTCAATCGTTACATGGCTTTAATGTTTTTATTCCATTTTTTATTTTTTTAATATTTGGTTTTTTGAGACAGTGTTTATCTGTTTCTTTGGCATCCTGAATAATACTCTGTAGACTAGGTTTGTCTGAAACTCACAGAGATCCACCTGCCTCTTCTTCTCAAGTTCTGGGTTTAAAGATGTGTGTTACAATGCCCAGGCCTTGAACTCTTTATTAACCATAGGTTAATACAGATGCTGTTTTGGCCTATCACAGGACATAATATTGGTAGGCTGGAAAACTAAACTGAATGCACAGAGAAAGAAGGCAGAGTCAGGGATATGTCATGTAGCTGCCAAACGAGAAACAACAAGAACCTTACCAGTAAGCCACATATTAATAGAAATTGAAATGAATTGATTTAAGATATAAGAGCTAAGAATATGTCTGAGCAATTGACCTAACAGTGTTGTAATTAATATTGTTTCTGTGTGATTATTCAGGACTGGGTGGCTGGGGAAAGAAAAGCAGTCTCTAATGACACAAAGCCAAAGTTTTGGGTAAGCCTATGCTTTTCTCCCAAATTTATTATGTTAAATTAAAACAAGAAAACAAATATAACTATCTTAGTGAAGGACAGGCCTATCAGCATTGTACACTAAAACTTCTATTTTTTGTTAAGTACAGATTGATTCATTCATTCATTGCATTTGTGTTTGTGTGTTTATGTGTATGTGTATATGCATGTGTACATATGTGTATATATGCATGTGAGTTCGTTTAAATGTGTGTGTGTGTATGCCACAGCCTTGTGAAAGTTAGAGGACAAGTGAACAGAGTCAGTTCTATTCTTCCATTATGTGGGTTCTAGGATTCAAACTCTGATCTTTAAGCTTGCTTGAAAGTGCCTTTATCTCCTGAGTCATCTTGCAGACCTCAGACATCTTCCAATTAAGCCTTCAGAAAAACTTAGCAGTTAGTTAATTTAAAACATTAAGTTAAAGTTTAAGAAGTATTTGAAAAACAAAGAGAAAAAGAGGTAAGAGAAAACTGATTTTTTAGCATTCTATTTTAATGGTTATACAGACTCTTGGAGCACTTTGTGGAGTTCCTGGTTTTAAGTCAGGCAAAGTAGAATTCCTTTTAAATAAGTTCAGAAAATCTTGCAATTTTACTGGATATATTTATGAATGTTAAATATAACAATACATGTATGATATTGAGTTATGACAATCATATTTGGTATTATTGAAGTCAGAAGAAAATGGCTACAAAACCAAGTGTAAGAAATACAAAATTTAAATCTGTTTATCTGGAGTTACCTCTTATCTGACTGATTAAATGGAATCACAAGGTGTTTCTAACATTCTTTGGGTTAGAAATAAATGATTTAAAAAACAAATCCCTTCCATTGTATATTGGATTGAACTTGTTAAAACTGATATTTTACCTAAGGCTTTAGAAAAGCATGTTAGTGGGAATGCAATTTAAATAAATGAATACAAAATGTAAGTATTTAATTTTTTTAAAAAAAACCTGAAATTGCAGCTTTGAATTTTTCTTTCTTCTTTTCTTTGTGCTTATACCTGCAAAGACCCCTGTGGATTAAATAACTAGTGTGTATACACTAATAAAAATCCCATTAAATTAAATGGCCAGTAGGCATGTGGAATGTCCTGTCACAATTTCAGAAGACAGTTTGTTACCAGACACCCTGCTATGAACATTTTATTTTATCAGGGTTAAGAAAAACATTTATAAAAATCTATTTATTTCTATTTTAAAAGTTCAGAGTATCCTGGAAATTGTGACTTTATAATTTTTCTCTTCCTGGGAATGGTTGGGTGGATCCACCTCAGGCACAGTACAGAATACCCTATAGCAAATGTATATAATCAACAGAATTGGTCAGTAATTTTCATTTCCTCAGCTATTACTTCTTTCTTCCATTTGCGAGCAATAAAAGTGGCAATTCAGTACATATTATATTACAAGAAAGTGTTTATAGAACACACAGCACCTGTGTTCTGCTTGAAATGATTTCAAAAGTATAGAAATAGTTTATTTTCCTTGCAAACGTTCTCTGCCTCCTTAAAGTCTTCTACAGTATGAATAGGAGTTCATGCTCTGCAGAATACCTCAGCACAGCACGCCGCCACACTTCTAACCATGGTCTAAATGAGTGGCAAATATACTCACTAGTGGAAATTATTTAAAAAGCTGGAATTATGAAAAATAAAATTGAATCAAGGTTAGATAATCAAGGAAAGGACAGCAAAGTGAGCAAGCATTGAGCAACATTTTGGGTTAAATAAAAAAGCTCAGAAAAAATAGTATGGCACTACAAAAAATCAATGATGAAATAATTTTTTCCTTTGTGACCCACAAAATAAAATTAAAAACTATCAGAGATTTTCATGATTTTGTGTGAGCAATCGAACAGTGTGTGCTGGTGTTGGAGTTTTCAGAGGTAGAGCCCAACACAGACAAAGCAGTCTAGAAGGCATAATACTGATGTTCGCTAAAGTAAGTGGAGATTTCTATTGGTTGAAACAAAGATGACAGTCCTGCTAACTCAAAGGCTCAATATGGTGGCTGTGCTAAGAAATCTTCCCTATTTATTGCAGACAACTGAGTCAGAGAATGCACACAAACCTCGGGCCAGGTGAAAGGTTCTGGACAAATAAGAGTGAACCACTGTGCTATGTAGGACCCATATGGAAAGGTGCCATACTGAAAGGGAAGATGAAGGAATGAAAGTCTCAGCTAAGCAGAGTTTACATGGTCTCACAGAGACTGAGAGGCAACCATGGGACATGTGTGGGACTGCAATATGTCCTCTGTATACATATTGTGGCTGTTAGCTTGGTGTTTTTGTAGGAATCCTAATAATAGGAGCAGGTGTAACTCAGACTTCTTTGCTACTGAGACTTTTTCCTCTTATTGGGTTGCCTTGTCCAACCTCAAATTGAGGGCTTTGGTCTTGTTTTATTTTGTGTTGCTTTGTCATGTTTGGCTGTCATCTCCTGGAAGCTTCTCTTCTCTGAAGAGGAAACAGAGGAGAATGGATCTGGGGAGAAGGGAGGTAGAGGGTAGCTGGGAGGAGTGCAGGGAGGGAAAACTATAGTTGGAATGTACTACAGGAGGAAAAAAAGTCTACTTTTTAAGTACATGAAACAAAATTTTAAAAAAGGCTGAGGTAACAGAAGAATCCATATATAACCAGATTTACATATTCATAGAGTAACTGATGATATGAGACATAATTCTGGATCAAATTTCCTTGACTTCCATGTGCAAAATACTAATTCTAAAATTTCAGCAGTGCTTAAGAAGAAAAAGCAGCTATTTCAAACGAACAGTAATCAGTGTGATACTACTCTGAAAACTTTAATGAAAATCCTATCCATGAGATATTTCAAACCAAAATAAAATAAAATGCTACTGAATAAATCACCCTGGTTATAAACCAATTAGTAATCAAAGAAATAAATAAATTTTTAAGGCACACTATTAGCTGTAACTGTTTTCCTATAAAGAGGGTCCTTGGCCACAGTGAAGTAAAATTAGAAAAATTTAAATTAACACTTCTGAACAAATGCCCAGCAGATGACATTCTTGCAGAAGTTACTCTACTTCCTTCATTGACAGGAAACACATCCTGGAAAAGTAAAATGGCATATTTGAAGTTTTATTTTAATAGTCAGAATGTTGCTTTAAAGAGTAATTGTATCACCCTGCTGCAATACTACTTGAATACATTTGTCACTATCTTTTCATCTAAATAGTAATTTAAGCTATTCAGTAAAATGAAATAAAATAAACCAGCTGATAGGTCGAACACATAAGAAAAAGGAAGTTCAGAGGAAAAACAGGAAAAGAAAAGAAATCCAAACTGAATATAAATATGAGAAATGTATTGTTGTCTTTTATCTCCAATTTTATCTCTTCAGAATAAACTATGATCAGAAGAGTATACTTGCTTCAAAATAGTACCATATTTAACTTCCGACCTTAGCCTTTTTCAAGTGTACATAATATTTTCATGTGCTCAAAGAGATATGGATATATTTAGAATTTCAGCCTAGCAATGAGTCTAAATCTCTATGGGCCTGGGATCCTCAGTGGAAATCTTGTTCTTCAGACAGAGAAAGAATGATAGAAAATGAGGGAGAGAAAGGAAAGGAGAAGATGGTGAGTTCTCTCTACATGGGATCTTCACAATGAATTACACTGTGATCCCAGAGAACTACAACAAGAAAAAATACTATTAAAATATTACCATCTACTTACTTAAAATATTAAAGTACATATGTTACTAGCTGTTATTGAAATGTAGTAAATCAGATGCTCCAGTTGTGATTATTTTGTATTCATGGAAAACATTGTAACTACATGCATGATATATATCCTATTCATATTAATTATATCATAAAGTTTATTTTCATTACATTCATGAAATTTGCAAAAGGATTGCATAATTTATTTTCTCATTTTGACCAAAGTACCTGATAGAAGCAACTTAAAAGAAAAAGATTAAGTCAGATGCAAATTTTGAAAGGTTATATTATTGTGCAAAAGCATGATAATTAAAACAAATTGGTCCGTGGTGACAGAAGCCAGAGGTAGCACATTGGGAATCAGAAATTTCCTGCTACAACTAGAAACAGATATCACCTTCATGACCCAAACCCAGTAACTCCATCACCACTGTCCAAAGAATTTACATGTCCCAAAGAGTTCATAACCCCCCAAACAGTCCAATGATCTGGGAACAAACTTTTCAAACCCATGAAGATGTGGATGGTATCTCAGGCCCAAACTATAGTAAGAATAAATAAATTTGTATACTTAACAATTGGGTATCCAACTCAAGTGTAAGTGTATAGAAGATAATATACTATAGGTCATGTTTGTTAAAAGAATTTGAATTTCAAGAATGAAGTGAGGGATAGATATAGCTCTCATAGATTAACACATCAAAATATTGTCTGGCATATTCGGATCTATCATTAGACAATGCTGGAAATTTGCAGGCATCAGCTAAATTCTCTGGGTTTTCCATTATTTACATAGAAATACATTATTTTATTGGATTCATTCATAATGTGTCTATAGTTGTGCAAATACTGTTATACCTATGCTATTGTTAATCTTTCTCTGGTTTTTTAGAGTTTTGTTTATCAAAGACAGCTCGGTAGCTGGCGGGAGAAATTTGTTTGTGCTACAGCTCAAAGCATGTCAGGAATTGCTAAGGAAGCTAATTTGTTCTCTAGAGGCTTATTAATAAATCAAATTGATGCTTTTCCCTGATGAGCCTTATAAGTTAATTAAGGATGATTGTCTTCTTTTAGATAGGTGGGAGATCAGGCCTATTCTAAACAGAGTTTCATGCCAGAAGGTAAAAAATCCGTACTTTGAAAATGATGAAAGTCCTCTACTTACTTTTTGTAAAAGTAAATATACTATCGAGGATTTCTGTAGAAAAGAACTGATTGAGAGATATCAACCATTGTTTTATGCATACACACACACACGGTTTTGGTGTGGGAGAATTGTCTGTATTCTGTCAATCATATCTTAAATAAATGCTGATTGGTCAGTAGCCAGGCAGGAAATATAGGTGGGAAACCAGAGAGGAAGTGGGGGGGGCAATGAGAACAGGAGTATTCTGGGAAGCAGGAAGCTCCCTCGGCAGTCCTGCCCAGACACCGAAGAAGCAAGATGTAACCTGCCCTGCCAAAAAAGGTACCGAGCCATGTGGCTAACACAGATAAGAATAATGGGTTAATATGAGTTATAAGAGCTAATAAGAAGCCTGAGCTAATGGGCCAATCAGTTTATAACTTATAGAGATCTCTGTGTGATTTTCTTTGGGACCTAATGACTGTGGGAACTGGGCAGGACAGAAACCCCAACAAAGCAATCCCTCATGTTACATGGTTTGAACCTAAAACTTGTATAGAACTGACTTTGAAACTACATATATATATATATATATATATATTTCAGTTTTATATTTATACTATAACAGATCAAAAAAGACAATATCTTCTGATGCTTTTCCTATATCAACACTTCACAGAATTGAATTGCTTGTCTGTTACGATATTGGATGAACTAGTATCATCTACTGGGTGGTATCATATACTTGGTACAATCCAGTAACTGTTAAATCCATATATATATGGGCTGTGTCCTGCTGCTCAGATCCCAGCTGCTGGCCTGCTTTTGGTCCTGGCTAGCTTATACCTGAAATAATTACATAGAAATTGTATTCATTTAAATACTGCCTGGCTCATTAGTTCTAGCCTCTTCTTGGCCAACTCTCACATCTTGATTCAGCCCATTTCTAATAATCTGTATTCACCACGAGGATGTGGCTTACTAGTGTGAGTCTAACCAGTGTCCATCTTGGGCCTGAGAAGCATGGCATCTGCCACACTTCTTTTCTCCCCAGCATTCTGTTCTGTCTACTCCGCCCATCTAAGGGCTGTCCTATCAAAAGGCCAAGGCAGTCTCTTTATTAACCAGTGAAAGCAACCCAAATACAGAAGGACCTCCTACACCAATTCCCCTTTTCTGTTTAAACAAAAAGGCTTTAACTTTAACATAGTAAAATTACATATAACAAAACAGTTTTCAAGCAAGAATTACAGTTACAATGTTTGTATCTATTTTATCTTTTATCATAACAATGGAAAACTCTTAACTATCTATTCTTCAACTCCATCAAAGACTCCAGAAGGATATAATATTACCTACATAAACAAGAAGTAAGCAACTTTCAAAACTCTAGAAGTGACAGAGACATCTCACTGCCTGGACAGCCACCCAAAGTTCCTCTGTACCGTTGGGGCATCCATCTTCAGCCTACAGGCCCATGGTATCCAGCAAACATTTTAATGAAGCAGGAAAATTCAAAGGCAGTTCAGTCACTTTCTTCTGTGTCCTGCAGAATGTCTTGCATACTCTTTTATGAAACAGGAATCCTGAAGGATCATCTCACCTTTAGGCAAGTTCAGAAGTCTTCCCTCTGTGGGTTCATTGTTTCCAGTTTATTCAACAGTCCAGGCAAGAGCAGTTTCTTGCCCAAATGGCTAACCAACTCCATAAGGAGCCTCTTTGAAGCCCATCTTCCTCTTGAAGTAGCTTGGTGCTGCCAGGAGCAGACGTGTCTTATTTCATGAAATGTTCTAAGTTATTAAAACATTAAATGCCATATTCTGTCATCTTTGAAAGCTATGAAGAATGCCTATCTGACTGAAATGTATCTCTATATATCTAGAAAATCTAACTAACATGACTACAAGTTTGACTATTATTGATGATTATCCATTAATAACCTATATTTCCTAATTATTTATTACATTTTTAAATGAACTACACAATCACAATACCTTAATCAAGATCAGAAATACATATAACAAATTGACTTAAATTTATATCAATAAATCAAAATTTATACCAATGTAAATTATTCATATCTATATCATATCCCCCTTTAAATGTAAAAGAACATTTATAAACAATATTTGGGAATATGGACGTAATTTTTTCTCTCCAAACTTCTTCCTGCTGTATGCGGGCACTGTTAATTAGGTTTTTCATGGTGTATCATGTGTACCAGATTCATCTCAGTCAGCAGTTGAGTGAAATAATTTTCTGAAGGGGTTCATGGAGACCTTTGAGGAGGCCATGGTCTATCAAACCATATTTGCCTGGAGGCAATCCACAGGGTCTCATCCTCTGCAAAAACAAAAGAAGGACCTCTTTTCTAAAGCACCATATCCTTAGACCCAAATTTGGAAGTCATGATACCTTTAGAACATATATGTTGGTTCTGTTTGGCAGCACATACAATGAAAATTCTCTCTGTACTTAGCTCCTTCACAGTCTAAAAATTCAAAGAAAACACAATAAAATACACAATCCAGACATTCTGTGAATTTTCCATTTTTATGTGTCTTATTTTTCTTTCTTTTAATCTATGATTATCTGTAGTCTGTCATTTTAAAGACCTTACCCCTTTTTAAGGCATTAACTTTATTTTATGACTCTCTATACTCTTTTTCTTTTTTCACCTATTTAGAGGTCTTTTATGTCTGAATCTGTCCTATTATGAATCTGTAATTCTTTAATGTACAGGAACAGTTTTGCTTTGCGCTTTTAAAATGCTAAGCTCTTAAGAATCTAAGCTGTGATAATTTCAGGTCAAATACAGATACTGCCTGCTTGCTCCACCCAGTCCAACAAGGCAGAGCCACTTGTACCTCTGAGACATGCGCAGCCTGGAAACATCTCTGTGTATGGCTGTGTAAATCCACCATGCTCTCCTGCCTGACCAAGCCTGATCCCGCCATCTGCCCAGGCAGGAAGAGCTGAGCCACAGCATGGTCTCAGCTACTTTCCTCCAGATCCCAAGCGGGTAGACAAACATCTGGGCGCACAAATGCTCCATAGCCGGAGTTTACACCAGCGGCAGGGCCCAGGAAGCCTCGTTTTAAAATGGTGCAGCTTTTTTCCTGCTGCTATTGCCGAGCCAGGAAATCTCTCTGCAGCACGCCCCAGTAAACAGCAAAAAGTTGTGTTAAACTCTCTCTCCTTTTTAAGCCCTTTCAGGTTTTTAAGTGGATTTAGCCCATCACGTTGAGGCGCCAAATATATATATCCAGACACATACATATAAACAGAGAATGTGGAGTGTGTCAAGTTATCCGAAATTTCATACTATTAGTTTTGTAACCTTTATATTTAAAAATAAAGAAATGGAGCTGACAAGATTACTCATTGGGTAAAGGCCCTGGCTTCCAAACCTGATGACCCAAAGTTTGATTCCTGGGACTCAAAAGGTGAAAGGATATAATGCATTCCTATTGGTTGTCCTCTGACATGTACACATGGAGTATATAGACTGAGCACATCAAACACATATGCACACACACACACACACACACATACACACACACATACATTCACTAAATAAATGTATGTATAAAACAAAAAATAAAGATAATAGAAATAATTCAGTATTTCCTAACTGTTCAATATATGATTGTCATCTTGCAGCATCAGCATTGTATAGGAGCTAGTTAGAAATTCAAAGTTCATATTATTGAATTATAATCTAGATCTTAATAAGATCTTAAGGTGATTTTCATGAATAATACATTGAAAAGTACTAATAAACATCATAATTGTATTTCTTTTAAAAGAATTGTCTCATAATTATTAAACTGCCTCTGAGATAACACTCTAAGGAGATTCACCACTTTTATCCTGTGATTTTTTTTAATGTCTAAGAACTATGACCAAAGAAGCACAATGCAATGAAGTAAAAGATACAGATATCAATATAGATTATGTTAACACATTTAGGTATAAAGTATATGATATTTGTTATGGTAATTGGCTTTGTCAATGACATAGTCTCAGATGTCCCAAAAGTCTCTTGAAAGGTTAAGAATCACTAAAATGAGTGGCTCGGTTCAGAGCCTGAAGATCTAAAAGAAAGAGCCCAAATATAGCTGTGCAGTTAGTCAAAGGTGGCAAATAGGACGGAGGTGATAGTTAAGTCTTGAATTCAAAAGACCAGAAAACCTGTGAGACTCAAAGGCAGAAAAAGGAAATGTCCTAGTTCGAAGGAAAGAGAATGCTTCCTCCTTCTTTTCAGTCTTTTTTTCACAAAGGTAGTTAATAGCACATTTTGCCAGTGAATTAGGATTCTTTTTATTCAGTCAGCAATTTCAGATGTTACTATCCTCTGGAAATATCCTCAGAAGAATAGTCCTAAATTGCATGGTGTTGCATGTATATATATTTATATTTCTTGGCCAGGTCAAGTTAACACGTAAAATGTATCATCATTGAATCTTAAGTCCCCTGCCTCTCACACATGCACTGAGAAGGCCTGAGGCCTAACTGGAAGATCAGAGTTGAATAATGTGCCCCTTGAGGTTTAGTAAGTCTTCTTACTTATCCAACCTTAATATTTATCTCTTCTTATCTTACTTTTATCTCGTTACTTCTCCCTATTGGCCCGATTTGCCTTAGGAGGTCTGCTTTTGAAACTTTACAATCATTCTTCCACTGCCTGAAATTTTCTTCCCTCACAAAATTCAGAGACGCTACCAGTTTCCCTGGGTTGTTTCTACAGCATCATGAAATGCAGACGCAGACTGCCTCCTCCTTCTATCCTCTGTACTATAACTCCCAGTATATATTATACCCACTCTGCATTATTCTCCTTGGAAACATGAACATTTCCATGGTAGTATATATTCATTTATTTAATTTGTTGTTATTTCCCTTCCCAAGTAGAATAGCTTCTACTTTCAGGTAGGCACCATTTTGATTTACCATGATAATCAATAATGCCTCTCAAACATAGGTACCCAACTCAGACTTGCTCAAAGTCTGGCAGAAGCATTTACCAGGTCCTTTCATCCATAATCTCTTAAGAGAGTCCACTGACTCAGTCTCACCTCCAGCTTTGTAAAATATCACCTACTGTGGCCTCTTCTTACTCTCTGCCCCATTCCAAAGACTAAGCAGTTCTGGGTGAAACATCCTGTCTTCCTCTCTCCTATAGAACTCGTTCTCAAAAGCCTTGCCCCATTCATTCAAACATGCCAGCTCCCAATACCAAGAAACATATTTTGCCTGAACTTCTAGTGGCCAAACCTATCAAAATCTGTGCTGGTTAGTTTCAGTTAACTTGACACAAACTGGACTCATTGGAAAGCTGAGAGCCTCAGTTAAGAAAATGCCAACATAAGATCTGGTTGTAGGAAAGTGTGTGGGGATCTTTCTTAATCATTGATGGATATGGGAGGGAACAGCCCAGTGTGTGTTGCCAGCCCTGGCAAGATGATGCTGGGTTGTATAATAAAGCAAGTACAGCAGGCCATGAGATTCACACTTTTCCATGGACTCTGCATCAATTCTTGCCTTCAAGTACCTGCTTTATTTGAGTTCCTATCCTGGCTTCCTTTGATGAAGAACTGTGATAAGAAAGTAAAAGAAAAACACAAACAAACAATCAAATTAAACCCTTTCTTTCTTAAGTTGTTTGGGCCATAGTGGTTTACCATAGTATGAGCAAACCTGAACAAACAGGATGACAGGAATTTTCTACCAGGAAATACATAGTCACCATACTCTCATAAGAGACAGAGATGGCAACAGAAAAAGCCCACCAAACAAGTACAAGACTCAATAAAAGTACCTAGAATTACAAACCTTAAATAATATTGTCTAGATAACCATATTAAAACATAACCAATAACCGCAGGGACAATACTTCTCCACTATAGCCCAGCAACCCTACCTCAACAGGCCCTGGATATTGTAACATAGATGAAGCACCAGAAATAGGCATTAAAATAGACTTATAAATATGATAAAGGTCCTTAAAGAAGAAATGAATAAACCCCTTAAAGAAATCTATGAAAAGACAAATTTTAAACAGTGGTAGAAAAGAAATAAAACACTTTAAGACCTGAAAGCATAAATAAAATCAGTAAATAAAATTCAAACTGAGGGAAATATGGAAAGGAAACTTTAGGAACTTGAACAGGAAATTCATTGGCAAGCCTCATCAAACAAACAAAAGAGAATCTCAAGCAATGAAGACATGATAGAAGAAATAAATACATTGGTCAAAGAAAATGTTAAATAAATAAATAACAAAACAAGAAAACCTGTGTGCAAAACATCTAGAAAATCTGGAATACTATAAAAAGACCATATATATGAATAACTTGATAACAGGAAGGGAGGAAGGAGAAGAGACATAGGTCACAGGCACAGAAAATATTTTCAAATAAAATCATAGAAGTGAGTATATCAAACCTAGAAAAAGAGGTGCCTATCAAGGTGCAAGAACATTTAATACACAAAATTCACTGGATCAGAAAAAAAATCATTCCACTTGACATGTAATAATCAAAACACTAAACATTCTGAATGAAGAAATAATATTGAAAGTTTCAAGGAAAGACAAAGTAAAATATACAGGAGACCTAATGGAGTAACATTTGAAATCTCAATGGAAACAGTAAAAGACAGAAGACAGATGTTCTACAAAAAGAGACCACAGTTACCAGCCCAGACAACTACAGCTAGCAAGCCATTTAATCACAAAGATGGAGAAAGACTGACTTTACACAATAGAGACAAATGAAAGCAATATGTACAAATCAAGCACTACAGAAGGAGCTAGAAGAAAAACTTCAGTCAAAAGATGTTAATGACATCCCAGAAAACACAATACAGAAATAATCCGATACC
>PVIU01032933.1:0-12992 GCA_004026605.1 Ondatra zibethicus | reverse complement strand
TACAACAGGGACATCTGAGAAGGGATACTCATTGTCATGGTAAACAAAGCATGTCCAAGGACCCCAAAAACAACTCAGGATGGAAAGCCAAGGTCTGCCATCAGAGCCTGGAGGTCCACAGAGCCCCTCAGTACTCCAACTGTGTAGCATCCACCTTGACTCTGATAACAGCAAACATAGTCAAGGACACCTTAAAACCGATTCATGATTTCCTCCATGTCTGTTGTTGTGCCCCCCTTTTCATTTCTGATTTTGTTAATTTGGGTATTCTTTCTCTGCCTTTTGGTTAGTTTGGGTAAAGTTTTGTCTATTTTGTTGGTTTTCTCGAAGAACCGACTCTTTGTCTCTTTGATTCTTTGTATTGTTTTCTTTGTTTCTGTTGTGTTGATTTCGGCTCTCAATGTGATTATTTCCTGCCGTCTAGCTCTCCTAAAATTCAGAGAATCATCAGGTCATATTTTGAAAACCTGTACTCCACAAAATTGGAAAACTTAGAGGAAATGGACAACTTTCTGGATAAATACCACTTACCAAAATTAAATAAAGACCAGAGAAGCAAATTATATGGACCTGTAACTGCTAAAGAAATAGAAACAGTCATCAAAAGTTTCTGAACTGAAAAAAGCCCAGGATCAGATGATTTAAGCTCAGAATTCTACAAGATTCAGAGAAGAACTAATACCAATAGTACTCAAATTGTTCCACACAATAGAAAGAAAAGGAACATTACCAAAATTTTTTATGAGGCTACAACTACCCTGATACCCAAACCACATAAGGACATTACTAAAAAAGAGAATTACAGACCAATCTCACTCATGAACATTGATCAAAAATACTCAATAAAATACTGGCAAAACAAATCCAAGAACACATCAGAATCATCATCCACAATTATCAAGTCGGATTCATCCCAAAAATGCATGTATGGTTCAACAAAAAAAAAAATCTGTCAATGTAATCCACCATATGAACAAACTGAAAAAAAAAACCCACATGATCATCTCATTAAGATGCTGAAAAAGCTTTCAACAAAATACAATATCCCTTCATGATAAAGGTCTTGGAGAGAGCAGAGATACAATGAACATACCTAAATATAACAAAGGCAACATACAGCAAGCCAACAGCCAATATCAAACTAAATGGAGAGGAACTCACAGTGATTCCACTGAAATCAGGAAGAAGACAAGGTTGTCCACTCTCTCTATATCTATTCAATATAGTTCTTGAGGTCCAAGCTAGAGCAATAAGACAACAAAATAAGATCAAGGGGATACAAATCATAAAGGAAGAATTCAAATTCTCACTATTTGTTGATGATATGATAGTTTACATAAGTGACCCCAAAAATTCTACCAAGGAAATTCTATAACTCATAAACACTTTCAGTAATGTAAGAGGATACAAGATTAACTCAAAAAAAAAATCAGAAGCTCTCCTTTACACAGATGATAAATGGGCTGAGAAAGAAATCAGAGAAACATCACCCTTCACAATAGCCACAAATAGCATAAAATATCTTGAAGTAACTCTAACCAGACAAATGGAAAGGCCTGTATGACAAGAACTTTAAGACACCAGAAAATGGAAAGATCTCCCATACTCTTGGATAGGTAGAATTAACATAGTAAAAGTGGCAATCTTACCAAAAGCATTCTACAGATTCAATGCAATACCCATCAAAATCCCAGAAAAATTCTCAGACCTCAAAAGAATAGTACTCAACTTCTTATGGAAAACCAAAAAAAAAAAAAAAAAAAAACAGGATAGCCAAAACAATTCTGTACAATAAAGGAACTTCTGGAGGCATCACAATCCCTGACTTCAAACTCTACTACAGAGCTACAGGACTGAAAACAGCCTGGTATTGACATAAGAACAGACAGGAGGACCAATGGAACTGAATTGAAGACCCAGATATTAATCCACACACCTATAAACATCTGATTTTTGACAAAGAAGCAAAAAGTACCAAATGGAAAAAAAAGCATATTTAACAAATGGTGCTGGCATAACTGGATATCAACATGTAGAAGAATGAAAATAGATCGATATCTATCGCCAGGGTAAACTCAAGTCCAAATAGATCAAAGACCTCAACATAAAGCCAACCACACTGAACCTCACTGAAGAGAAAGTGGGAAGTACACTTGAATGCATTGGCACAGGAGACCACTTTTTAAATATAATCCCAGCAGCACAGACACTGAGAGAAACAATTAATAAATGGGACCTCCTGAAACTGAAAAGCTTCTGTAAAGCAAAGGACATGGTCAACAAGACAAAATGGCAGCCTACAGAATCGGAAAAGATCTTCACCAACCCCACATCAGACAGAGGTCTGATCTCCAAAATATACAAAGAACTCAAGAAATTGGACACCAAAAGAATAAATGATTAAATTTTAAAAATGGGGTACAGAACTAAACAGAGAACTCTCAACAGAGAAATTTAAATGGCTGAAAGACACTTAAGGAAATGCTCAACATCCTTAGTCATCAGAGAAATGCAAATCAAAACAACTCTGAGATTCTATCTTACGCCTGTAAGAATGGCCAAGATTAAAAAAAAAAAAACACTGATGACAACTTATGCTGGAGAGGTTGTGGGGTAAAGGGAACATTCCTGCATTACTGGTGGGAGTGCAAACTGATACAGCCTGTTTGAACATCAGTATGATGATTTCTCAGAAAATTAGGAAACAACCTTCCTAAGAGCCAGAAATACCACTTTTGGGTATATACCCAAAGGATGCTCAATTGTACCACAAGGACATGTGCTCAACTATGTTCATAGCAGCATTTTTTGTCATAGCCAGAACCTGGAAACAACCTAAATGCCCCTTGACCGAAGAATGGATAAGGAAAATGTGGTACATTTACACAGTGGAGTATTACACAGCAGAAAAAAATGACAGCTTAAATTTGCAGGTAAATGGATGGATCTAGAAAACATCATTTTAAGTGAGGTAACCCAGAACCAGAAAGACAATATCATATGTACTCACTCATAAGTGGTTTTTAGACATAAAACAAAGAAAACCAGTGTACAATTTACAATCCTAGAGAACCTAGACAACAAAGAGGACCCTAAGAGAGGCTGACATGGATCTAATTAATCTACATGGGAAGTAGAAAAAAACCCACAAGATTTCCTGAGTAAATTGGGAGCATGGGGACCATGGGAGAGGGTTAAAGGGGAAGGTAGAGGAAGGGAGGGGAACAGAAAAATATGTAGAGCTCAATAAAATCAATAAAAAACAAACAAACAAGTACCCATTCTTGACCTCAGGGCTTGTCCCCTCATAACCCAGAGACATGGCATGGCCCAGTGTAATCAAGGGAGCTTACAGAATCTTCTGAAGCAGAGGTTTCTACTTTGACAAAGTCTGAGGACAAACCCTTAACCTCTTTCATTGGCTCTAGTAACATAAAGGTTCAAGGAGAAGTCTCTGTGAAAGTCAAGTCGCACGGAGCAGGACAACATACACTGGCATGTTTTATTTTTATTTCCAGTAATTATTTTTTGGTGAAGATGTTTCTTCAAGGTGCCAGTGTCATCTCGCATCCTAAGATTCCAATCGAGTATGACAAACTTCTCTCCTCGAAGAAAAGCTCACAGCATCTTGCCTTTCTGTATAAATGGCAATGTTCTCCTGTGACATAAATAGACTGATTACGCCTGTGTCCATCTCCTCAGGCAACTGAGAGAAATGCTGCAGGGCCTGGCCTCAAGAGCTCATATTCAGTTTCTCACACTTCTCAAGTTGAGGGGTCCAGAGACAATCCAGTGGTCCTGAGGACTCGCCTCCTGGCTTGGGGACATCCTTCTTCCTGCTACACACTCACAAGACTTTTCCTCTACTCAGATACATCCTCCACTGTTGGACTGCATTCCAACTATTACTGTATCATTGAGCACAAATTATTCCCTTCTACTAAAGTCAGCTATACTGGGGGCTGGAGCTTTAGCCTGTGAGGTTTAGGAGCTGTTATGGTTTGGATACAGTTTGTTACCTCAAAAAGTTAGACAGAATTTTGGTAGTCAAGTAGTAATTGGTAAGTGGGGCTTTTAAGAGGTATCTAGGCCGTGAAGAGGGATCAGTACCTTTCTTAAGGGAACAGGCTCTCCTCGGAGACGCTCCACAAAGCAAGTCCCCACTGCTGTTTTCTCTTGTCCTCCCAGGCCCACTTTTCCTACTTTCCACCATGAGCAGATGAGACTAGCCACAATCCAGGGCTAAGAAGGGCCATGTGCCAAACAGGCTGTTCAGTCCTCCCTTGATATACTTTGTCTAGAGTGAGGAGTCACGTGAATAACCCTGCCTTTCAGGATGTAGGGGAAGAGAGATCCCCACTCCACCTCCACTGGGGAAATCAGGACCTATCGTATCTCATAACACTACCCACAATGAGGAAGTCATTGCACAAGGAAAGGGCCTTCTGGACAGCTGGCAAGAAATAGAAAGAGACAAGTATTTCCTTAAGGAATTTCACTGCTCTGTATTCAGAAAATTGTTCAGTGGAAAAGAGTAGCTGAGGCTGGGGAGATGGCTCAGGGAGAGTGCTTGTCATGCTGGAGGACATAACTTCCATCCCTAGACTCACGTGCGAAGAAAGCCTGTAGAGATTGTTGTTTGATGTGGGATAATGCTCTTGCACACTGTAAAGACTTGGCACTCATATTGATTTAATAAAACACTGATTGGTCAGTAATCAGGCAGGAGGTATAGGTGGGGCAACCAGATTAGGAGAATTCTGGAAAGAGAAAAGACAGAGATGCAGTCACCAGCCAGACACAGAGAAAGCAAGATGAGAATGCCTTGCTGAGAAAAGGAACCAAGCAACGTGGCTAAACATACATAAGAATCATGGGTTAATTTAAGTTGTAAAGGCTGGTTAATAATAAGCCTGAGCTAATAGGCCAAACAGTTTGTAATTAATATAAACCTCTGTGTGTTTCTTTGGGACTGAACTGCTATAGAACCAGGCGGGACAGAAACTTCTAACTACAGTTGTTAATCCCAATGCTAGAGAGGTAAAGAGAGGAAATCTCCTGGAGCATGTTGGCAAGCTAGTTTTTAAAATTTGGTAACTTGTTTCAGGCCAGTGAGAAACTATGACTAAAACAAACATAAACAGTACCTAAGGAGCAATACTCTAGGTTGCAACACTTGAGATTTCCCTGCTGATGTACAACACACACACACACACAACACTTTCTCTGAAGAGCCAACATACATATTCCAGGCAGTGTTTGATTGGCAGCAACAGCTATGGTTTCCTTCAGTTACAAGCAAAAACTTGTGGTATACAAGTTGACTCTCTAGAAAGCCTTCTGGATACAGGCCAGATGCTGTAAGGTATTGAGATGTCTAAAATGGTGTTCAAACTATCCTACAGCAAGAAGATGATGTGAAATCAAGCTCCTAAAGGAGAGCAAGTTCCTGTAGAGGTGGGACAAAGAATCTCACTGGCCAAGAAAAAGATTCAAAATGCAAAGCAACACAAAAGCCACCTCAGACCTAAACAATATCACATGCTATGAGATCAACATGGTTCATGCAAAATGCAATGCAGACAGCACAGAAGTAGGTCAGCGGGGTGCAGTTATTCAGCAAAAGAGACACTTGCTGGGCTTGCAAACTTATCATGACTGAACAAGCACAACTGAGAATCCTTTGGGTATATATCCAAAAGTGCTATTACTGGGTCTTGAGGAAGGTTGTTTCCTAATTTTCTGAGAAATCACCACACTGACATCCAAAGGGGTTGTACCAGCTTGCATTCCCACCAGCAATGCAGGAGTATTCCCTTTTCCCCACAACCTCTCCATCAGAAGTTGTCATCAGTGTTTTTGATCTTGGCCATTCTTACAGGTGTAAGATAGAATCTCAGAGTTGTTTTGATTTGCATTTCTCTGATAGCTAAGGATGTTGAGCATTTCTTTAAGTGTCTTTCAGCCGTTTTAGATTCCTCTGTTGAGGAATGTTATGTGTTTATTATTATTATGTGTTTATTATTATTGTTATGTGTTTATTATTATCTTTTGATGACCAATTTCTTGAGTTCTTTGTATATTTTGGAGATCAGACCTCTGTCTGATGTGGGGTTGGTGAAGATCTTTTCCCATTCTGTAGGCTGTCGTTTGGTCTTGTTGACCATGTGCCACAAGGAGATGTGCTCAACTATGTTCATAGCAGCTTTGTTTGTCATAGCCAGAACCTGGAAACAACCTAAATGCCCCTCAGCTAAAGAATGGATTAGGAAAATGTGGTACATTTACACAATGGAGTACTACAAAGCAGAAAAAATAACATTTTGAATTGTGCAGGCAAAGGGATGTATCTAGAAAACATCATTTTGAGTGAGGTGACCCAGACCCAGAAAGACAATTATCACATCTACTCACTCATAAGTGGTTTTTAAGCATAAAGCAAAGAAAACCAGTGTACAAATAACAATCCCAGAGAACCTAGATAACAGTGAGGACCCTAAGAGAGACATACATGGTTCTAATCTACATAGGAAGTAGAAAAGACAAGATCTCCTGAGTAAACTGGGATCCTGGGGACCTTGGTAGAGGGTTCAAGAGGAGGAGAGAGACAGGGAGGGGAGCAGAGAAAAATGTAGAGCTCAATAAAAATCAATAAAAATAAAAAAGTTAGATGTTTAAGTTTAGAAAAATGCAAAGAATTAAAAAAAAAGACTGAACAAGCCTTTTCTGGGGTGGACCAAAGTGTGTCTGTGGCCTATTTGCAAAGCCCATCTTCCAGACAGGTGGCACTGACACCCAGACAAAGGGGAAGGCCACCCATGCTGCACAGGCCTGAGTTGCCTCCACTGTGTCCAGAGGACTGGGCTGCCCTAGCACTCCCGGATACCACCGAATCTTCACAGCTTGAAGGGCGATCATTATGTGGCGTAAGGTCACTCTTAAGCTAATATGGCTGGGTATGGTATCAAGATTTCAGGGTGTCTGACAGTTCAAGTCCAGATGAACAAGAACCACTTTGAATTCAGAGTGTGATTCAACAGAATCATGGCCCACCATGCCCTCAAAGCTCTCTATTCACACATTACTATCACCATTAGGGGCAACTTCATAAGTGTAGAGATAAGAGGGATCACCAGGGAGGCTGGTTTTGAAGTTGCATAAAAGAGGACATGCTTGGCCTTGACAAGTTGTGTGTGTGTGTGTGTGTGTGTGTGTGTGTGTGTGAGAGAGAGAGAGAGAGAGAGAGAGAGAGAGAGAGAGAGAGAGAGAGTTTGTTTTTGGTTTTGTTTTGATTTTTGAAGAGATATCATTATATTACTTGACCAAGATATAGTATATTAGATTTCTTGAATGTTAATCAGGAGGGTTGAAGTTGGTGATGAGAGAGAGATAGGTTTTCATAAATGTAATGAAAGAGCTGACTCTAGATCCCCAGCAATAGCCCACTTTGAGAGTGAGGGAAGTGGAGAATCAACTCCTTTTCTCTTGGACTCTTTCTCCATGTCTGCAAAGTGACAAGCTTGGAGAGCTTCTTGGTTTCTTTGCTCTTTGCAATATTGAGAGTCCTACTTAGGGATTTCCCTCAAGTCTAGGCCTGGTGGTGCAATACATCTTCCTGTCTAACAAACCAAGCGGCACTGAGGTGAAGGGTATTGTGAGAGACTTCCTGTCTGTGACTCTGAACTAGACAGTTGTGAGAGACTTCCCGTTTGTGACAATGAGGGGCACAATGGTAAAGATCACTCAGGAAAGCTAAGGCATCTCTACCCAAGATCAGCAACTATGCCGCCCACAATGCACATATACACCCCTTGTTCCAGTTTCATTTCTGTTGCTGTGATGACCTGTGATAACCCTGACGTAAAAGCTGCTTCTGAGCTTCTTAGGGTTTGTTTCAGCTCACAATGCCAAGTTACAGCCAGTTATTGAAGTCAAGGCAGCATAACCTTAAGCGCTGGTCATATTACACACATGGTCAAGAACAGAGGGAAATAATGAATGTACCCATACCTGCTTCCTTGTGTTCTGCTTGATTTCTCCATTCTTAGAACTGTTCAGGACTTGCAGCCTAGGGAATGGTGCCACTCACAGTGGACTGAGTCTTCCCACATCTGTTCAATTAAGGCAGTCTCCCACAGATGTGCCCACAGACACACCCACTCTCCATGGTCCCTCACTGAAATTGTCTTCCCAAATGAATGCAGCGACAATCTGTGAACTCAAGCTAGGTGCCTGGCCCCTGGAAGGTGCTAAAAGCATTAACTGTCTTATGAAGATTGACATCATTTAAAATAGCCTGATTTCATTGTGCTGATTCTATCTCAACCTGTGAAATGTCAACTGTGTGTGCTACTTATCTGTTACTTCAAGGACGGGAATCTGTGAAATTTAGATGCTTATTATAGTGACAAAATTGCAAATGTTTAATACCACACTGGAAAATGATTATTTCTCTTTTTTCTTCAGTGTTGTGGCCTGAACCCAGGGCTTCACGTATTCTAGAACAGTTTATTATTATTATTATTTAGTAATTTTATCCTTTTGTTTCTTGTAAATAAAGAAAGAAAGATAGTGCCAGCCCTTGTCTCCCTGATGGTTAAGCCCCAGCTCTAGGATTTGGAGGCTATGGGGCCAGCTCTTTCTCCCATTCACCTCAGGGGAGAACCTGTGTGTTGCTTTCATTTCGACAGACCTTGTTGTGCTGGGCCCAATGTCATAGGACACTTCACACTCACAGTGACCAAAGATCATGCAGGTACTGTGGCTTCTGAGGTCATAGCTGCGTATCACTGAAGATTAAACACACAGGCACCTGTGGGACCAAGCAAAGCAGAATCAAGCTCAATTAAGGAGGATTACAGAAAAGTGAAGAATTGAGGAAAAATGAGGGAAACTTCTGATGGTAGGATGGTTTCCCAGAGGGGAAAATCCATTGAACTCTGTTGTCTAAGAGTTTTGTTGTTGTTGATGATGATGGTGCTGGTGATAATGATGTTTAAACATGCGTATCTTTCTTTTATTTTTTAACAGTGGTACTGGAGATCTTCACTCTGGTCCTCATGCTTGCATAGGAGGCAATCTTACTGCCTGAGCCAACGTCCCAGCTCTCCACGCCCCAACATACTCACAATGTAGTTAACATACACTACATCCTTTTCTCCCATATCAAGTCTTCATGGTCTGATGTATGATTTAGCACTGCTGGCAGGGCTCAGAGCAGACCAACTGTATTTGAAGCACTAAGTAGGCCCTTGTGGCTAGTGGCTACCACAACAAACAGCCTTTAAAGCCTTTCCCCCACTTCATAAGGTAGAACTAGGGAAGAGAGCCAAGCAGTCATTGGCCATGGGTTTAGGCCAGTCAGAGGGGACTTGGGAACATGGGCTCTGCCTGAAGGATCACACATCTCTGGCTCCTCGGATTCCTCCCTAGGAGTGAAGGGGCCTTACCCAAAAGGGTGACAAAGTAGGTTGGACAAAAGCGAAGTGGCACTGGCTGCCATTCTTTATAATACTTTTGTCCGGTCCCAAAGAAACTCAAGACTGAGGACCATGTTGGTGTCCTTGTCCTACTGTGGTTGGGGGGCCCTGTGGATGTCTATGGCCTGTGTTACCACTGAAGGCCATGTGAGCATTTGTGGCCTGTGATGTTGCCTGAAGCTGTGTTGATGTCTGTGGTTTGTGTTGCCACCAGGGGCCTTGTGTAGCCATGGCTCATGTTACAACAGAAAGCCATGTTGATGTTCATGGCCCACACTGTAGCAAGACCCAAGTGGAAGTCCATAATCCATACTGCCACAGGATATTAAAGGCAAGGAAGCTTCTTTTGTAGTTGTATCGATAACTTCAGACTCACAGTTGAGAATGAGAGACATAGAAACAGTCTAGAATTCATTGAAAAAGAACTCTTTAAAATTGCGTTAGGGTTGCTTCACAGTTGATAACTTCTGGCAGGGTGGGGATTGAGAAGGACTCAGTTCTCTTTAAGGGGCTGCCCACTAGGAGTTTGATCATGCTGCAGTGAGTATATGAACAACACAAATTAGACTTGGTATTTACTTAAACTAAAATCTCTTTCCAAAGCACTCATGTTGTTGCTATTTAAGTAAACCCCAAAGTTAACCAAATGGCCATTTGAAATGCAGTAAGGGAGCCACTCCTCATACCACTGAAACTGTAAGCCACCCAATTAAATAATCTCTTTTAAAACAGGTGCCGTGGTCATGGTGTCTCTTCACAGCATTAGAAACCCTAACCAGAGACTGGGGTGTTGCTTTGTTAGGTCGGACCATGGAGTAATATAGATTTCATTGGAGTAATATGGATTTCAGGAATTTGGGTTAGGAAAGCAGTGGAATGCTTGAAGTGCTGCTTAACGGACCATACTAGTAGGAGCACAGAAGACAGTGAGGCTTAATGTGATTGAACAGGGGGCACCTGATCGAGAAGATTTTAGAGGAGAAGAATATTAATATATCACCTAGAGAAAATTCCTGTGACATTTTGAACCTCTCTTTCCTTTCATTAAGAAGGCAAAAGTATAATTGAATAACAAAGTAGTTAAAAATTTAAATTGGCTGGTTGCCATTGAAGGGGTAATTTGTTTCCCTTCCCTTAGAAGCTCAGCCTCTGGTATAGATGTGTGTAGCTGTAGAGGCTGGGGGTCTCTGGCCTTGGTCAACACCCTTAGCCAAGGGCTAAGACAGGGGCTGAAAGATGCTAATGACCCAGTAGAGACCACATGTGCAGAACTCAAATCGGGACCCAAGGTGCCTGGAAAGACCACGGGCACTCCCTGTGTGCTACTCAGAAAAGCTTCTTGTGTTTTATCTCACACCAGACTCAAGAGAAACTACAATGACTGGATTTCAGGGCAGAGGCAGGCAGTGGATTTGACCAAGATGTCTCCTAGTCTCACCTCACACCTGAAGACTGACAGTCATTCTGAGGAAGTCTTATCTCAAATACAGCCATGTCAGTTAAAGCCAGGGTCCTCCTGATGCTATATGGCCATAACTCCTACCCCAATGCATGTCAGTCATTCTCTATCCATGACTCCCCTCCCACCCTGTCCTTAAACCAAATGTCTACATCTGTCCTTCTGTGTTCAGAATTATTCCTGTAACTTTACAGGGAAATTCTGATTTCCCCCATTGCAACAGTTGCTAAATCAAACGTGTTTTCAACCATTGAACTATCTATTGTACTTTGGCTCTCCTTTGACAAGATAAGGTCTCAACATCCATTACGTAGTCAGTATCTCTGACCCTCTTTGTCTCTTTCTCATGCATGTATGTACACGAATATGCATCCAGTGCTGGATTGCGGTGGCCAAATGACAAAAGCCTCTGGTCACACCACCAGCAATGCCAAGCCCTGTGAGCCCAGCGAGTCCCCATCTGTACCTCTGTGTGTTACCACTGCCTCCAGGCTTCCAGATGGACCAATGAGAGAAGTGTGGCCAGCATTGTGCTGAGCTCGCCTTTCCTTTGAATTCTGATTTACTGTGCCTTTTGCAAGAGACAGTCACATTTAAGTCACAAAAGGAAAGGAAAGTAGAGGTCTCTGTTGTCTTTCTGAACTAATGTGTCAACTGTAGAAGGCTATCGCTTTTTCAAAAAGGAAGTAAAAGTGTAAATATTTATGGATATCTTTGTTGGCTTTCTAATAGTGGATATTTGAAAGGGCTACAGGGAGCAGTGGTTTGTGTTGATGGGTACAGCTGAACTTGCCACAGGCCTGGGCTGCTGAGGACTGGGAAAGGAGAGAGGAACTGTCAGGCCTCATTGGCACGGCTCTCTGAAAGCCTAAAAAAGCTGAGTCAACCAGGACATATAGTTGCAGGTTTTCAGGAACCCATTTTTGAAGTTAGAGCAATTCTTTCTCTTTTTAATTTTTGTTCTGTTTCTTTTACTATTTGACAATTTCATACATGCTAATATTGGCCAATACACTCAGCTGCCCCCTCCTCCTCCCTCTAGGTCCCCCTTGCACTTCCTCCCCACACCCTCCTTTCCTCTCCTTAAAAAAAAGGAAGAAAGAAAGAATTTGTAATTTAGATGCCAGTCAATAAACATTTGAAGGACTTTAGATGAGATTGCCACAACAATTCTAAAATCAATCTGGAAGAACAAACGAAATAGAAACTACAAAAACTCACCGGGTGAGAGAACGCAAGTGTGGCTGTGACTTTCTTTCTCCGACCACAAAAGCAATCAATATCCATTGAAAACAATGAAAATGGATGCAGGGGTGTGACCAGAAATGCAGGGGTGCGACCAGAAATGCAGGGGTGCAACCAGAAATGCAGGGGTGCAACCAGAAACGCGGACTCCACAGCCACCGATGGTCTGCGTGACTCTAATCGCAGCCGCTTCCTCCAGACGTTTGCTTTCATTTCTATTTTGTTTCTATCTTTACATCTTTTATGAAAACTGAGCCATAACCTGGCGTGGAAGTTCACAGCTACAGTCCCAGCCCTTAAGAGATCAAGGCAGAAGAATCACCAAGCTTGAGGCTTGCTTGGGTTGCACATTGAGTCATCATCTTAAAAACCAAAACCAAAACCCAAAAACAAAAATAATAATTAAAAGGAGTGGTAAAAATTGGGTCATAGTACCCAGTTACTTTAACATAACAGCCTACGATGGCACAGTTCCATGCCAATACATACACCCTTATCTGAGTTTCACCAGAATACTTTATTTGATGAAAACCCAAGTTTTCATTCCTCAGTTATATCTAATTTGTCAATATTACAAGCATTGTTTAAATGTCAGTCCTTAAGTTATACATTTTCTAGATTTATCCAATGACTTTTGCTGGGAACTCCTAAACTTATTAGGTATGCGACTCTCCCAAGATTTGTAAAAATTGTTGCCAGGAAATTCTCCCCAAAACCTGGCAGTTCTTGGGGTGCTTGTTAGTTTCCTTTGTTGACTTGATTGGAACAACAAGTGCTTTGGGTCTTAAGGGTGTATAACTATGTGTATG
>PVIU01032932.1:0-13026 GCA_004026605.1 Ondatra zibethicus | reverse complement strand
AAACAACAAAAGTAAATTGCTCATTACACTGGTATTTTAGTTGGTTTTTGAAATTTTGTGCATTATATCATGATGCAAGCATTATGAAAAACACAAATTTGAAATGTTATATCACAAAAGAATTATGACACATGAATTACAACATATTTTAACATTCTTTTTCTTATTTAGAAATATGTTACTACCAAAAGAAACAAATATTAACTGCCTTGCCATTTTCATTTTATTTTGCCTGTAAAATATAGTTTGAACCCAGGCAGTAGTGGTACCCGCCTTTAATCCCAGAACTTTGGAGCTGGAGGCAGGTGGATCTCTGTGAGTTTGAGGTCAGCCTGGCCTACAGAGTGAATTCCAGGACAGGCTTCAAAGCTACATAGAGAAACCCTGTCTCCAAAAACCAAAAAATACATATAGTTTGAAACATTTACCAGTATCACTACTAAAAACAAAATTCAATTACTATTTTCTGTGGTCAGACTAAACCGAGCATGACCTCACATAAAAGAGAAAACAATATAAACAATATAAAGAAATAAGCCATTGCTTTTACTAATTTTTTTCAATGGGACTGAGCTGCTGAGAGAAGGTGATGGCTTCAAACACATGTCAATATGTAGAAACCACAGGGCTGGGTGTCATAGGTCAAGAAGAAGCAGAAAAGGTGACAATGACCCTGACATTCTAGTTTGGGTCTATGTAATACTGTCTGTGGAGGCAAGGAACAAATGTAGATAGAAGTGACAGTGACAGGTGGCAGTTGACATGTCAGCTTGGACTTGCTGAGTTTATGGGTGTCAGTGAGGTTTCTAGGTGACTGTGTACTGCAGGAGCTGAGAGTCTTGGCTCAGAGCCCAGGCAAGGCTTGGAGGCTGGGACAACACAATGGTCCATGTAAGACTGGTTGAGCTTGTGACTTGGTTTTCTCTCAGCCTATTTTATAACTCTGGGGCCTGGAGCTGGGAACACAGCCAGGTTAGCCTCCAGGAGTGTGTTGGTGGGGAAACTGGCCTTGAACTAGAGGCTTTCTTTTTTTGCCTTCCCAAAAACCTTATCTGATCTCCCTCCAGGTCTGAATCTTTCTTTAAGTGCTCTGATTTTGGACAGCACTGGGAGAGTAGATGGCAATCAGGCATGAACAAGCTCCTGCACAGAGCTCAAGAGCACAAGTGGCCATGAGGTAAGGACAGCACAGTCCCCAGATCTTCAGCCATTTGGCTTAAAGACAGAAACAAAAACCAGGGGACTATGTTGTAGTAAACTTTACCAAATCAATGAGTGGGGACAAAAGGAGAAAAGACCACAACCCCATGATGGTGGCTGGAGCCTTTCATGCTAGGAAGCTAGAGCTGGGACCACAGCCATAGTAGGCTCTTTATTTATTTATCTATCTATTTAGTTTTGAGGTTCATTCTATGAAAACTGCAGCTGGTCTCCTAGGAGTCCTAAAACTTTAATTAGACCCAGCAGGTCCTGGAATCAAGTCCCATAATCCCATAAATCTAATGCAACAAGATAGGCATGACAACCTGAGTCACACTGTGAGGACAGGTAGCCTATATCCAACAGAATAGAAAACAAGCCTTACCAATGACCGAAGGGCCTGCTTTCACTAAGATTTGTTAGCATTGTCTTCACCTTAACTGTAGACATATGAAAGCAGACATGCATTCATATGTATCCTGAGTCTCTTTAATGTCTATTATTTTGCTTACAAACAAGTCCTGGACTGAGGACAAACACAAACTTTTCTTTTTTTTTTCCCTTGCCCTAAAAGGCCACTGGGGGCAGCGGCCTCTCTGGCTTCCCAGTTGCCCTGACCAGATCCAGCCAGGGCTTACCTTGCACTCATGGCCTGGGGGGTCACCCTTTCACGGGTCTTGCGAAGGTTGCACACTGATTCACACCCCACCCACAGTCAAGAGAAGTCTCACTGTGCGCCTTGTGGTGTAGCTGTTTTCACAGGTTTTAGCCTTGGGTAGCAAGCCATCCATGTCCACCCCCCCTGGGAAGGATGCCTTTTAGAGGCCCTAAAACCATAGGCAATGATACCCAATTCTTCAGCTCTTACCCTCACTCTGCAGTTGTCCCGCCAGCTCCACTTTTATGGGAGCTTTCTGACTACTGTCAGCGGGAGCTTTCTAACCACTGTCAGAGCACAGGCAAATGGACCCTGCCATGGTTACAGCTGCCAACAAGATTGGTCGGATCCACGAGGTGACTTTTTTCAGTTCCAGCCTTTTGCTCCCCTCTGCGGCCTGTAGCATGGCGGCTAGCCACAGGGCAGATCACACCTCTAGGTCTCTCTTATTAAGCCTAAAATCCCTGCAGCTCAAAAAATCATAGCTTTTCCATACAACATGTGACTGCTGCCATTTTGACTGGGGTCAGGTGACTTTGCCCCCATCCTGGCTGAGGGCCAGGTTAAGTGACCAAGTTCCGCCATCTTTACTGAGGTATTCCCTGCCTGGTTCCCCAGTGTTAACTCTGTTACATGGGTGACCTTGCCGTCATCTTAACTGAGAGCTAGTTCAGGTGACCAAGTCCTGCCATCTTTACTGAAGTATACCCTGCCTGGTCCCCCGGTTACTTATGTTTCTGTCTCTAAATTCCTCTTGCTGACTCTGTTGCATGTGTGTTTTGTGCAATAGTATGCCTTTGGTAGGGCCCACCAAGAGCATCCACTTTGCTCAATTCCTGTTCATTCTGTGTGTGTGTGTGTTCATACATGTAACTTAAATGCACCTAAACTTAAAAGGAATTCAAGTCTCGTGTTTTACTTTTAAGTCTCTTACAAAACTACTTCATATTTAATCCAACCCTCATTTAAAATATATTAAGCTGTTCTCTACTATTGTCAGTTCTGCCATTAACCTTCTATTGCAAGCAATTTTTTCTTCTTTCTGTCTTTTTACGAGTATAAATCTTACCCTTTAAGATTAGTTGAGAGCCAGTACAGTCAAGCTCAGACCCAGCCCTCCAGGCAGATTCTATACTGTAGTTATAACTGATAAACAGCCCTCAACTGCTCAGAGATCTGGGAGATATGGCATTTAAATGCTTAATTATTAAAAAGCTTCATAACAAAAAGAGATAGTTTTGCTCCTAGCAGCACTCTACTTCCTCCAAAGGAGACAGAAGACAAATGGGCACAGAACAACACCCATCTGCAGTTCACTTCAACTGCCAAGTTCTGACCACTGGGCGAAACTTCCTTTCATCTAAACTAAAGATCTCCTGACGTGGATAGAATCACTGGAATCAACAGCCTAGCTGCTCAGGTCAAGGTAGGCTTGTCTTCCTACAGATTTCTCAGCCTGCAGGATCTTCTGGAGCCTGGCAGGCCCTGCGCTAAACAGCAAAAGGCAAATACGACCTTCAGCGACTATGGAGGACCCTGAGGAGTAGCTCTAGGTGTCAGCTAAGTTCTCTGTCATTTCTTAATCAGTAACTCAAGTAAAATTTTATCCTTCTCACAGATCTCTGATGCAGTTTGACAGATGAGAGGTTTTTGTCAGTTTAAAAGGACAACCTCACCAAACAAATTTCAGTAAAATACAAATACAAAACCTGCAAGTTATAAAGGTGTGAGGACAAATACAAGTTATCAAACTTCTCTCTCATTGTGCCTTCCATAGTCTTAAAATACTTTTCATTGTGCAAAAGTATCTGTCAAGTCATTCTGACATAAATATGCTACTGTTTTTACAATGTATATGTCTAAAACTTCTGTTTTCACAAACCCAAAGAATTCTTTTGAGTTCCAGGTAGCCGAATTGAAGGATCCACCTTAAACAGGTCAGATACATCCCCCTCACTTCCCTGGTCCTAAACTTTTTTTCCTTAATTTAACTGTGTCCTCTGTTCTGCCAACACCTTAACCAGGTGTAAGAGACACCAGACATTTCCATACCATAAACACTGGACAGGAGCAAAGAGACCAGCTATGCCAGGATGTGGCCAGCACCCAGCCTTCTCAGGTTTCCCTCAAAGACGATGCCCACAAATAAGCAGGAAGCAGTCTTGAGAATCTGCCTCCCCAATTCCTTTAACCTGTGGTGCCTAACCTCCTGCCATTTTATTATAAAAAAGAGATGGGAACGTAATAATTGTTCTGTCTCTTTAAGAGACAAGACACGCCCACTCCCTCACTTGTCTCCTGAGGCAAGCTGATCTTCAGCTTCCAGCCTGAGTTCTCCCTCTCTTCTATATCTCTCTCGGAAAGGCAGCTCCTGTCTCTCCCTTCTTGCCTCTCTCTCTCTCTGTGTCGGTCTCTCTCTCTCTCTGTCGGTCTCTCTCTCTCTCTCTCTCTCTCTCTCTCTCTCTCTCTGTCTCCCTCTCTGCTCTTCTCCCCTTCTCTCCTCTCTCCCTCTTTTCCATACCCTACTAAATAAATATCCAGCTTCACTCTGCATGGCATGCCTATCCATCTGTCTCTCACTCGCCAGCCATCACATGGCTCACCACTGGGGACCAACCACTTTTGGCGACTTGCTGTGTAGTCTTGTGCACCCTCCCTGCCTAAGACTGGCTGCTGTCCGAACCCGCTGCCCCCGGCCTGCCACCACATGGCCCGCTGCCGCCCACCACTTGGGGACCTGCAGTGTTTCTGCTGCCTGCTGCCTCTGGGGATCCTGCAGCATTTTTAATAATCAATTACAGAAACTATATAGCATTTAACAAGGGATCCGTCTATGTCCTTTTCTCCTCCAAGTAGTACTTGCTTGGAGCCCAATGTTAGTTACTTTTTTAATTGGTCCACCCAGGAACTATGGTCCATCATGGCAGGGAAATCACAGTCACAGGATCAGTAGGTGGCTAGTCACATTGGTCCACCCAGGAACTATGGCCTATCATGGCAGAGAAATCACAGTCACAGGATCAGTAGGTGGCTAATCACATTGGTCCACACAGGAACTATGGCCCATCATGGCAGGGAAATCACAGTCACAGCATCAGTAGGTGGCTAGTCACATTGGTCCAGTCAGGAACTATGGCCTATCATGGCAGGGAAATCACAGTCACAGGATTAGTAGGTGGCTAGTCACATTGGTCCACTCAGGAACTATGGCCTATCATGGCAGGGAAATCACAGTTGCAGGATTAGTAGGTGGCTAGTCACATTGGTCCACTCAGGAACTATGGCTATCATGGCAGGGAAATCACAGTCACAGGATCAGTAAGTGGCTAGTCACATTGGTCCACTCAGGAACTATGGCCTATCATGGCAGGGAAATCACAGTCGCACGATTAGTAGGTGGCTAGTCACATTGGTCCACTCAGGAACTATGGCATATCATGGCAGGGAAATCACAGTCGCAGGATCAATAGGTGGCTAGTCACATTGGTCCACCCAGGAACAGGGAGAGATGAGTGCCAGTGCTCAGTTCAGTTTTTATTTCTTTGCTTTTCTTCTTCTTCTTCTTCTTCTTCTTCTTCTTCTTCTTCTTCTTCTTCTTCTTCTTCTTCTTCTTCTTCTTCTTCTTCCTCTTCTTCTTCTTCTTCTTCTTCTTCTTCTTCTTCTTCTTCTTCTTCTTCTTCTTCTTCTTCTTCTTCTTCTTCTTCTTCTTCTTCTTTTCCTTCTGCATTTTTTTCAGTTAAGACCCCAGATCCTGGAATGGTGCCACTTACATTCAGGGTACACCTTCCTTTCTTAGTTAGCCTTCGCTGGGAATGCTTTCACAGACATGCCCACAGATGTGTCAGTTGAGCTGACAAGAGAAACTACCCATTACACATCCTCACCCCAGAAGCCAACTGAGAACAATCCCAAAAGTCTAGAAATACTTCCACTGGGATCAGCAGGCCTTCTCTTGGGATCCAAATAGTCCTATAAGTTCCTATAGCTATTTCTTCCAACATGAATATAGGCTGTTTCCTGGGAATTTCTGCTTCACTTTAGACCATGAATACCTGATCATCAAGTGTGAGGAATGTGAAAAAACCCAGGATCAGTTATTAAGGTACTAGACACAAGCCTTCTTGTCTGACTGAACATAACCACCATCTAGGGAACTGCGTTCTCCTGGAGGCCCTCAAATGTTTGCACAGAGCCCTTGGGAAACTCCAGTGTAACCTTAGCCCCCCAATTACTTGATATGGGCTCATGACCCTTAGGCTAACGCCATTTTGGTTTTGTCTTCAGAACAGTATCGGGGTTGTTTTGATCTAATTTTGTTTTAGTCCGCAGAGTCTCAAAACTAATAGTGTACAACTTCCTCAGGGTGGTAGGATAGTAAACTCCAGGTATGTGAAAGGTTTTGTCTGGCATGAATTTGTACAATGTATTCATCCAGTCCTTCCCACCCCTAGGACCTAATTATCTCTCCTCTGAATCCAGGAAGACAGTAGTTATGAGTAGGTGAAGTCTCAGGTAAACACCATGTCTCGGGGGGTTTCAATGCCTGTCCCTATTGAAATCATCCTCAGTGTCCCCTGCCTTCCAGAATATAGGATATGAGCTATTGTGACTTTCCTCTTTAAGTACTAGGAGTTAAGAAGTTCCCAGACTTTTTCTTCTAAGCTCTTGGCTGCTTGTTCAAACAAACCATATTCAAAGAGTTTTTAAGGGCTGGCCCAGTTGGGAAAGACTATTAGGTATGTGACCCAGTATCAGTTTTGTGGCCCCAGTCAGCAGAGAAGTCTTATGCACCAGGAAAAAGCAGGTGGCATCTCTAAGCCCCATGGAACAGTTCTTACCTCCGTGTACATAAGCACACCCAGGGAAGGGCTCCCGGGGTCAGGTCCCTAAGAAGGATGGGTTACTTGCCCACTCAACAGTGGTTGAGTGAACTTACTCTCTGTGTCATTCTTTATGTACTTGATACAAAAACCCAGCCAATACTTATTCCCAGAACTGATTACAGTTTCATTTTTTTTTCCTAGAAAAAAAAATGTTGAGAGTATGGAGAAGATAAGGCAATTATATCCTCCTGATTACACCAGAGTCTGGTGAAACTGTGCCTAAAGAGACTGGGGCTTCAATCCTGAGGATATCTGGAAGGCATGGCGGTGTATAATCTTAATCTCAGAACTGGGGGAGCAGAAAGGGGTCAACTCCATGAATGCGTTTGGGGCGAGCTTGGTCTCCATGGTGAGTTTCAGGCTAGACACAACACCAGCCCCTCAACCTCTTTGAGCCTTAGCTTCCTCCTGTCTAAAATGGAGGTAAGAGGTGTGTGTGTCTTAGAGTGAGTGTGGCAGGATTGCATCCACATGTGTTTCCAGTTGTGCTGATGTACACCAGTGGGGCATGTAATAGGAGGAGCAGGCTGCTTGTCGTCCAGGCCGCCTGGCTAGCTTATACCCAAAATAATCACACAGAAACTGTATCCATTTAAACACTGCCTGGTCCATTAGCTTCTTATTGGCTAATTCTTACATCTTAAATTAACCCATCTCTGTTAATCTGTGTATCACCATGTGAGTATGGCTTACTGGCAAGATTCTAACCAGCGTCCATCTCAGGCAGGAGATCCATGGCGTCTGCCACTCTGCCCTTCTTTCCAGCATTCAGCTCTGTCTTCTCCGCCTACCTAAGTTCTGTCCTATCAGGCCTAGCAGTTTCGTTATTGATTAACCAATGAAAGAAACACATAAACAGAAGGACTTCCTATACCAGCAGGGCATGCTGGAGTTGGAGGCAGGAAGGTCCTAAGTCCATGAGCGTTTCAGCTTTAGTTATCTTAAGACTTGCCTGTGGCAAGTCTACAGGAATGGTGCTTCTTATTGCTGCTCTCACAGATCCTATCTGCCTAGTCACTTGAATATAGTAGAAAAATAAAAGGTCGGGGCTAAATCACATACAGCCCCAAATTCTTGGCACACACACTCCATCAGGACACCCTTGAGGACACTGATCTCCAGATACTGTTCATCACTCGGTTCTTGTTTCCTCCCAGGCCCCATGTGGCCCGAGTGGTGGGACTCTGCTGAACTGTGAGCTGTGCACAATATTCATTTCTGTGCTTTACTCCTACCCTGCTATCATTGAAGTCCATTAGTCATAGCCCAAGGGCCCTTTCTTCCTGGTGCAGCCTCTTGTTCTCTTTTTCAGTGCATGTGACCAGAGCGGTGGGTGGCTGCCTGTCCATCGCTAAGATCTGGGCTGCTTAATACAAGCCCTGCCTTCTGAGTGAGTGCTTTAGGACAGATTGAGTGGGTAGCGCAAAGCAAAAGTGATTCAGTGATATTTACTGACAAAGCCTGGCTTGTTCCCCAAGAATTTCTTCAGAACTAACTGAGCAGCTTTAAAAATACAGATTGGCTGGCTTGTCCTCTGGGACTCTGATTCAACAACGTTGCAGTAAACTCCCAAGGAAAGAAGGCTGATACCCAGGCAGACTTTACAGGAGCTGACTACATAAACATCTCCCTGACCAACAGAAACTCCCAGACTTTGATGAACACTGGATTAGCATGGAAGAGTGGGGCTTGTGCTAAACCATGACTTTGTAGGCCCATCCCATATTTCTTCTGCTATGGTAGCTCTGGGGTAAGCCGGAGAAACTTGAACTTTTAAGCAGAATTTAACCCAGGTAACTCAGGCCTAGCAGAAATAGTTGCTTGCTTTGTAATCATTCCTGCCTGTACAATTCAAAGTTCTCTTGAAAAAAAAGGCTTGCCTAGCCCATTATGAATTTATATATCTCGTTCACGTTAACATTTACTCTGCATCTAGTTTAGAAATTATTGAAATATTTTCTTACTCTTTTGCTGGTACATAATTAAAAATGGTTGCTAAGTGAAAGGCATTTCAGCTCATTATTTTATTGAAGCTCTAGCTACTACTTCAGAAGAATTAACCCCCAAAGCAACATAAGACAACATTTATTATTGTATAATGTCTGTGGGTCAGGAATTTGAGCATGACTTAGTTGGTTGTCTTTAGCTCAGAATCTTATGTAAGACACAGGCCATGGCATAGGGTCTGATCTAATAGTTCAGCCCGGGGAGTATGCTGGCTAGTTTTCTCTCAACTTGTCACAAACTAGTGTTATCTGAAAGTAAAGATCTCCAATTGAGAAAATGCCTCAAAAAGATCCTTCTGTAGGGCATTTTGTTCATTAGTGATTGATGGGGAGGGCCCAGCCCATTGTGAGTGGTACCATCCTTAGGTTGGTGGTCCTGGGGTATATAAGAAAGCAGGCTAAGCAAGTCCTGATGAGCAAGCCAGTAAGAAACACTCCTACATGGCTCCTGCTTCAGTTCCTGCTTCTAGGTTTCTGCCCTGTTTAGAGTTCTTCCCCTGACTTCTTTCAGGGATGGACTATGTGGAAGTGTAAGTCAAAAAACCCATTCCTCCCCAACCTGCTTTTGGTCACCGTGTTTCACCATAGCAATAAAAACCCTAACTAAGACAGGAATAAACTACTTCCAAACTCACTTAACATGATTGCTAGAAGGATTTAGGGACTTTCTGTTCTGTGTTTGTTTGTTATTTTGTTTCTTTATGGCTGTTGACAAGAAACATCAGTTCCTCACCCATATGCGGTTCTATGGAGTGACTACAGCTCACAACATGGCAGTTGACTTCCTTCAGTGTGAGTAAAGGAAAGAGAGAGCTAGAGAGAGATGGGAAAAGAGGAAGGAAAGAAGGAGAGAGACAGTCTAGGGTTCAGTGTGGAGTACTTGTATACCTGATAGAAATCATGGTACTTTTTGACATGAAATCCCTCTACACTTTCCTTTTGTCTTACTCTGTTAATTAGAAGCAGATTGTTAGGTCCAACTCACAGGCAAGATGAAGAGATTAAGAACTGAATACCAAGAGATATAGAACCAAGAGATGTCTCAGTCGGTTCCTACTGCAGGGTTCATGTTTTAAAGTAAAATGTATGCAATAGTTTATTTAAAATGGATGAAATTGAATAATGTGTGCTGTTAAGAGCATGTAAAACAAATATAATTTTTGTCAAGTACATTTAAATATAACATTCCAGTGTGTTTTGTTTGAAGGATGAATGTTTATAAAAATGTCAAACACAATTTGCATGTGTTATGATACAACAATAGACAAAACTTATTTTCTATTGTGATGTTTGAGATTCTTGTGTTTTGCCGTGTAAAAATGAATTTGCTTATATTCATGTTAGTACTTTGCTTCTACATGATGGCATTAGGAGGAAATTCTGTCATTTCACTATATTTGTTTCACAAATAACATAGCAAAATATTTATTTCATTTACCCAATAAATATGGATATAAATTGCATATAGCTGTCACTATGCTTTCAGTTTTACCACTGATTAATAAACTCTAGGAGACAGCTTAATGTTGTTGTAAGGCGGCCACTTGTTTGTTTCCAGCTGCTCAGCAGCTCAGGCCCAAAATAACCACACAGAAACTGTATTATTTAAATCAGTGCTTAGCTTTTTAGCTCTAACTTCTTATTGGCTTATTCTTATATCTTAATTTAATCCATTCCTATTGATCTGTGTATTGCCACGTGGCTGTGGCTTACCAGCTAAAGTTCCAGCATTTGTCTCCGGCGGGGTTACATGGCCTCTCTCTGACTTCACTCTTCTTTCTCCCAGCATTCAGTTTAGTTTACCCTGCCTATATCTGTTCACCTATAGCTCTGCTATAGGCCCAAAGCAGTTTTTTATTCATTAATGGTAATCACAGCATACAGAGGGGAATCCCTCATCATAATATACAGTATAGTTGGTTTTTTTTTTTATCAGATTGTTGTTGTGAAAGAATCTTATTAGGCCAGGCATTGTGGTACAGACCTTGAATCCCAGTGCTGGGAAGGCAGAAAAGCAGGAACATCTCTCTGAGTTCAAGGTCAGCCTGTTCTACACAGTGAGTTTCAAGACAGCTGAAACTACATAGTGAGAGCTTGTCTCAAAAGAAAAAAAATAATCTTGTAAAGGATAGATGGTAGTACACACCTGTAATCTCAGGTTGGGAGGCCAATTTAGCCTCCATAGCAAGACCCTGTCTAAGAAACCAACAAACAATGGGTAAAAGGATCTTGTAAAAAAGTAACTTCACACAATTTATTAATGTGCTAGTGGTACCCTAATGAAACACCAAATACTCAGTGTCTTTAAACAAGAAAAATAGTTTCCATCTTATAATTCTGAAAAAATAGATCACAAAGATCAAGATGTTGATAGAGGTGATTTCTTCAGAGGTGTCTCTCCTTGGCCTGAAGATAGCCATTTTATCCCTGTGTTTCCTAACAGTATTTTCTTTGCCATATCTGTCTTCAAATCTCTTCCTCTTATTAAGGATACCACTCATAGTAGGTAAGAACCCACTCAAGTGATCCTATTAAAACTTAATTATCACAACCCTCTCTCCAAACAGAGACCTACTCTGGCACAGTGTGTCTTAAGGCTTCACCATAAGACTTAGAGGACAGGCGAGGAGAACTGGGAGAAGTGGAGAGAGGGGAAAATGTGGTCCAGATGTAATGTAGGAGAGAATAATAATAATAATGAGGAAGAGGAGGAGGAGGAGGAGGAGGAAGAGGAAGAGGAAGAGGAAGAAGAAGAAGAAGAAGAAGAAGAAGAAGAAGAAGAAGAAGAAGAAGAAGAAGAAGAAGAAGAAGAAGAAGAAGAAGGTGGTGGTGGTGGTGGTACCATTGTAAATAGAAGAGAAAAGCAATGAGATCTGTTTGAGACTACAATTCCACTAGGCATGGCTGACAATTTTTCAGTGTTGGGTATTGAGTCTAGAGACTTTCCTATGCTGGGCAAAAGCTGAACCACTGAGCTGCCGCCATAATCCCTGATCTTCTCTTTGAGGTCTCTTAAATCCTTCCAGGATGTAGCTCTTGGGATAGACAGCTATTAGCATGGTGCTGAAGTCACAGGCATCTGAGCTAACCTCAGCACTTTCCTTGAAATGGGTGACCTCTCTGTCTGAAATGGGTTGAACTTGGTTCTACAATTCTTCAACCATTGTGATAACTGCAATTGTCCCTAAGTGAGTAAGAACATAGTCATATTCATATGTCACTGCTCACTCGGGTTCATGGAAAGCACTTTTCTGGCTTTCCATGTAAAAGACACCTATATTAGTTACTTTTCTATTGTTATGCTAAAATACCATGACCAAGTGCACTTAGAGAAAAAAGGTTTTGGGGGGATTATATTCCCAGAGATGGTTTGCTGTAGGATAATGCTTTTGTACACTTTAAATATTTGTCATTCATATTGATTTAATAAAATGCTGATTGGCTAGTAGCCAGGTAGGAAATATAGGTGGGGCAGCAAGACCAAGAGAATTCTAGGAAAAGGAAAGGCCAGACACAGTCGCCACCCAGACTTAGAGGAAGCAAAATGAGACTGCCTCACTGGGTAAGGTACCAAGCCACGTGGCTGAATATAGATAAGAGTTATGGGTTAATATAAGATGTAAGAGCTAGCTAGAGATATGCCTGGGCTATTGGTCAAACAGTATTCTAACCAATATAGTTTCTGTGTGACTATTTGGGTCTGGGCAGCCTGGATACGAAATCACAGTCTCCACTTGCAAGGGTGGAGTGAAGGCATGGTGGCAAGAGCAGCAGCTGAGAGCTCACACATTGAACCACAGGTGTGATGCAGAGTGAACAGACAGAAGTGACAAGAGTCGTTGGAAACTCAAAACCTTACCCCAGTAACATACTTAATCCCTCAGCAAGGCCACACATCCAAGCCTCCTGAAAAGGTGCCATCAACTGGGACCAAGTATTCAAATGCCTGAGACTATGGTGGACATCTCATTCTAATTGCCAGAATACCACAGCTTCCTAAGGAAGGCAGTTTTTGATCAAAAATCCTTCTAAAAGTAAGACCAGATTTCCCAACAAATGAGAATTTTTTGTTTGTTTGTTGAATTGTCTTTTTGCCTGTAGCCCCTTAAATTTTCTCAGTTGAATTTTGGGAGACTTATGATTTGTTCCTTTTTTAGCATTCTTTTTTTAAAGTTATGATTCGTGGTAGGCAGAGTGAAATACATTTCAGAAGGTGGAAATTTTAAATAGCAAAACCTATCACCCAAATTATCGTCACAGAGTTATTAAGCTCACAAGC
>PVIU01032931.1:0-12998 GCA_004026605.1 Ondatra zibethicus | reverse complement strand
AGTGGGAGCTCACCAAGGCCAGCTGGACTGGGACTGAACGAGCATGTGATCGAAACAGACTCTCTGACTATGACTGACAATGGGGACTGACTGAGAAGCCAATGATAATGGCACTGGGATTTGATTCTACTGCATGTACTGGCTTTTTGGGATCCTAGTCAGTTTGGATTCACACCTTCCTAGGCCTGGATGGAGGCGACAGGGCCTTGGGCTTCCCACAGGGCAGGGTAACCTGCCCTCTCTTAGGACTGGAGGGGAAAAGGGGAGGGGGAGTGGGGAAGTGGGAGGGAGGTGGGAGGAGCGGAGGAGGTGGAAAGTTTGAATGGTACTATTTATAATGCAATAATAAAAAATTAAATGTGGGAAAAAAAGAAAATCTATCAATGTAATGCATCATAAAATATGCTGAAAGAAAAAAACATGATCATTTAATTAGATGTTGAAAAAGCATTTGACAAAATTCAACACCCCTTTATGATAAAGGTCTTGGAGAGATTAGGTATACAAGGTACATAACTAAATATAGTAAAAGCAATATAGAGCAAGCCAACAGCTAACATCAAATTAAATGGAGAGAAACTAAAAGCGATTCCATTAAAATCAGGAACAAGACACAGCTGTCCACTCTCTCCATATCTCTTTAATATAGTGCTTGAAGTTCTAGCAATAGCTATAAGACAGAATAAGGAGATCATGGGGATTCGAATTGGAGAGGAAGAAGTCAAACTTTCGTTATTTGCAGATGATATGATAGTGTACATAAGTGACCCCAAAAACTCTACCAAAGAACTTCTACAGCTGATAAATACCTTCCATGAAGTGGCAGGATACAAGATCAACTCAAAAAATTAGTAGCCCTCCTATACACAAAGAATAAAGAAACAGAGAATGAAATCAGAGAAACATCACCTTTCACAATAGCCACAAAGAGCATAAAGTATCTTGGGGTAACACTAACCAAAGAAGTGAAAGATCTATTTGACAAGAACTTTAAGACCTTGAAGAAAGAAATTGAAGAGGATACCAGAAAATGGAAGGATCTCCCATGCTCCTGGATTGGTAGGATCAATATAGGAAAAATGGCAATTCTACCAAAGGCAATCTATAGAGTCAATGCAAGCCCCATCAAAATCCCAAGAAATTTCTTCACAGACCTTGAGAGAACAATAACTATCTATATATGGAAAAACAAAAAGCCCAGGATAGCCAAAACAATCCTATATAATAAAGGAATTGCCGGAGGCATTACCATCCCTGACTTCAAACTCTATTACAGAGCGACAGTAATGAAAACAGCTTGGTATTGGCATAAAAACAGAGACGTTGACTAATGGAATTGCATTGAAGACCCGGATATTAATCCACAAACATATGAACACCTCATATTTGACAAAGAAGCTAAAATTATACAATGGAAGAAAGAAAGCATCTTTAACAAATGGTGCTGGCATAACTGGATGTCAACGTGTAGGAGAATGAAATTAGACCCTTATCTTTCACCATACACATTAAGGAGTATAGGTATTAGCTCTTCTTGGAAGTTCTGGTAGAATTCTGCATTAAAACCATCTGGTCCTGGGCTTTTTTTGGTTGGGAGGTTTTTGATGACAGCTTCTATTTCCTCACGACTTATAGGTCTATTTAAATTGTTCACCTGGTCTTGATTTAATTTCGGCATATGGTATTTATCTAAAAAACTGTCCATTTCCTTTACATTTTCCAATAATGTGGCATACAGGTTTTTGTAGTAAGACCTAATGATTCTCTGAATTTCCTCAGTGTCTGTTGTTATGTCCCCCTTTTCATTTCTGATCTTGTTAATTTGAGTGTTCTCTCTCTACCTTTTGATTAGTTTGGATAGGGGTTTGTCGATCTTGTTGATTATCTCAAGGAACCAGTTCTTTGTTTCATTGATTCTTTGGATCATTTTCTGTGTCTCTATTTTGTTGATATCAGCCCTCAGTTTGATTATTTCCATTCTTCTACTTCTCCTGGGTGAGTCTGCTTCTTTTTTTTTCTAGAGCTTTCAGGTGTGCTGTTAAGTCACTAATGTGTTCTTTCTCTGTTTTCTCTATTTGGGCGCTAAGTGCTATGAACTTTCCTCTTAGCAGTGCTTTCATAGTGTCCCGGAGGTTGACGTATGTTGTGTCTTTATTTTCATTGAGTTCAAGGAAGACTTTAATTTCTTTCTTTATTTCTTCCTTGACCCAGGAGTGGTTCAGTAGTTGACTGTTCAGTTTCCATGAGTTTGTAGGCTTTGGGGGGTGGAATTGTAAATTCTAACTTTACCTTATAGTGGTCCGACAAGACACAGGTGGTTACTCCAATTTTTTTGTATCTGTGGATGTTTGCTTTGTTACTGATTATGTGATTAATTTTCCAGAATGTTCCATGAGATGCTGAGAAGAAGGTATATTCTTTCCTGTTTAGGTGGAATGTTCTATAGATATCTATGAAGTCCATTTGATTCATTACATCTGTTAGTTCTCTTATTTCTCTGTTAAGTTTCTGTCTGGTTGACCTGTCCATTGATGAAAGAGGAGTGTTGAAATCTCCTACTATTAGTGTCTGGGTTTTGTTGTGTGCTTTGAGTTTTAGTAGTGTTTCTTTTACATATGTGGGTGCTTTTATATTAGGGACATAGATATTCAGGATTGAGAATTCATCTTGATGACTCTTTCCTGTTATGAGTATGAAGTGTCCACTTCCATCTCTTCTGAATGATTTTAGTTTGAAGTCGATTTTGTTCGATATTAGTATAGCCACACCTGCTTGTTTCTTAGGGCTGTTTGATTGAAAAACCTTTTCCCAAGCCTTTACTCTGAAATAATGTCTGTCTTTGTGGTTGAGGTGTGTTTCTTGTAAACAGCAGAATGTCAGATCCTGTTTTTGTATCCATTCTCTTAACCTGTGCCTTTTTATAGGTGAGTTGAGTCTGTTGATATTAGGCGTTATTAATGACCAGTGGTTGTTACCTCCGGTTATTTTCTTTTAGGTGGTAGGGTTTGTGTGTGTCCCTTCTTTGAGTTGACCTGGTGTAGGGTTGTTTGATGTCTGTGTTATTATGGGTGTTATTTGCTTCCTTGTGTTGGTTTACCTTCTAGTACTTTCTCTAAGGCTGGGTTTGTGGCTATATATTACTTCAATTTGTTTTTATCCTGGAATATCTTGTTTTCTCCATCTATGGTGAAAGAAAGCTTTGCTGGGTATATTAGTCTGGGCTTGCATACATGGTCTCTTAGTGTCTGCAGCACATCTATCCACTACCTTCTGGCTTTCATGGTTCCATAGAGAAGTCAGGTGTAATTCTGAGAGGTTTACCCTCATATATTACTTGACCTTTTTCCTTTGCGGCTCTCAATATTCTTTCTTTATTCTGTATATTTTGTGTTTTGATAATTATATGGCGAGGGGATGGGTTTTTTTTGATCCAGCCTATTTGGTGTTCTGTATGCTTCTTGAACCTGCATGGGAACATCCTTCTTTAGGTTCAGAAAGTTTTCTTCACTAATTTTGTTGAATATATTTTCTGGGCCTTTGCAGTGGAATTCTTCTCCTTCTTCTACTCCTATTATTCTTTGGTTTGGTCTTTTATGGTGTCCCAGATTTCCTGGATGTTTTGTGTTGTCAATTTGTTGTTTTCTTCGATCACTGAGTTTATTTTCTCTATTGTATCTTCAGCTGCTGAGATTCTTTCTTCTATCTCTTGTATTCTGTTGGTTATACTTGTCTCTGTTGTTCCTGTTCTTTTATCCAGATTTTTCCATATCCCACCATCTCTCGTTTTGTGTTTTCTTCATTGCCTCCATTTCAGTTTTCAGGTTTTGAACTGTTTCCATTACCTTTTTAATTGCTTTTTCTTGGTTTTCTAGTGTATCTCTGAGGGATTTATTCATTTCTTCTAACTTTTTGTTAGTTTTCTCATCCCTTTCTTTAAAGTTTTTCACCTCTTCTAAAGGTCTCTATCACTTTCATAATGTTACGTTTAAAGTCAATTTCTTCTACTTCTTCTGGGATAGGTTGGTTGCTCAGGTTTTCCTGTTGCATACTAGCTGGATTCTGGTGTTATCATGTTGCTTTTCAGGTTGCTGCATGAATTCTTGGATTGGTGCCTGCCCTTCTCTTCCTTCGAATGTGTTCAGGAGAGTCTCTGCCTACACTGGATCAGGACCCCTTGCTGGCCCAGGCACAGTCGGGTGTATCTGCTGGTACTGGATCAGGAACCCTTGCTGGCCCAGGACCTCGCAGTAGGTCTGGATGTATCTGCCGGCACTGGATCAGGGACCCTTGCTGTCTGGATGTATCTGCTGGCACTGGATCTGGGCCTCACTTCCTCTTTAAAGGTCTTCATCATCCTCATAAAGTTACATTTAAAATAAATTTCTTCTGCTTCTTCTCTATTAGGATATTCAAGTCTTCCTCTTGTATGACCACTGGGTTTTGGTTTGTTGTTGTTTAGGTTTTGAATGAATTCTTGTATTGGAGACTCCCCATCTATTCCAAAAATTGGTGCAGCAGTGTCCTTCCCTTTTGGTCATTTCCTTGCAGTGACAGCCTTTTCTTTGGAACTGTCCTTGGTCTGCTTTGTAGTGTCACTGTCTGTGTCTCAAGGAACCACTGATGTTTCTCTTGGTCTGCTCTCTTTGTTTGCACTCTTCGTCCACTCTGTAAAGTACCAACTGTGCTTCAGAGTGTCTCTCTTGGTCTTCTCTTGGTCTTGTATTTGCAGTTCTTGTATCAGAGTTTTTCTGAAGTTGTGGAGACAATGGAGGAATTAGGGGTGGAGCGGGACTTGTAGCTTGCAGGGTCAGATCAATAAGTTGGGATGTTGAAGCAGCCTACCTGTAGGAATCTTGCCTGCTGGTTGGCTAGAGAAGCTAAGGCAAGTGGGGAAAAGGCAGCAGGTTTTGCCTGCTATGGAGAGTCAATAGAGTGGGGTGTCCCAGTGGGTTGGTGGTCACTCACCTTTTGGTCCTCGCTGTTTATTTGTATTTTGTGTTTCAGAGATCCTCTGAGGTGGTAGGGGATAGGGGGTTTGGGGACAAGAGTCAAGAATTTTTCTTAAACTATTACCATATTCATGGATTTTCTCATATATCCTAGTGCTGACTGGTGTCTGGCCCACCAAGTAAGCTCTACAGAAACTTTTCAGTTTCATGAGGTGACATTTATGGTCTAAGTGACTTTGCTAGTTGTATTCTGTTTAAAAAAACTGTCTCAAATGCCAATGTTTTAAAGGCTTTCCCTAATTTCTCTTCTAACAAGTTCAGTGTATCTTGTTCTCTCTTTGACCCACTTGGGATTGAGGTTGTGCCAAGTGATAAATATGAATCTATTTGCTTAACTCTACATGCCAACTTCTGTTATGTCATCACCATTTATTAAGAATGTTTTCTTTTCTTCATTGTATATTTATTGTTTCTTTATCAAAAATCAGGTATGTGTGGTATATGCCTGGGCCTTTGATTCAGTTCTGTTTACAAACATGTCTGTATTTATGAAAATAGCATGTAGTTTTGATTACTATCTATCTGTAGTACAGGTTGAAATCTGATATCATGATGAGATCATTTTTATTGTTCAGAAATGTTTTAGATATCCTTGGTTTTTTGGTTTTTTATATTATATAGAGTCATATCTTTTCCAGGTATGTAAAGAAATGTGCTGGCATTTTGTTGGGTATTAAGTTGAACCTGCAGATTTCTTTCGCTAGAATTTCCACTTTTACTTTGTTAATTCTACTGATCCATGAGCATGGGAAACCTTTCCATCATCTGATATCTTCTTTAATTTATTTCTTCAACATATTGAAATTTTGGTCGTATAAGTCTTTCACTTGCTTGGCTAGAGAACACCAAGCTATTGGATATTTTTGTGCCATTGTGAATGTTGTTTTCCCCTCATTTCTTTCTTAGTTCACTTGCAATTAGAATTTAGAAGGTCCACTGACTTTTTATAGTTAATCTTTTGTTCAGTCATATTGCTGATGGTGTTTATCAGCTGTAGATAGGACTTCCCTGGCAGAATGTTTTGGTCACTTATGTATACAAGCATATTGTTTGCAAATAAGTTAACTGTTTTTCTCCTTTTGCAATTTGTGTTGCCTTGATCTTCTTCAGTTTTCTTTTGCATTAGCTAACATTTCAAGTATTGTAGAGATAATGGACAGTCATGCCTTCTTCCTATCTTTATTGGAAAGTATTTGAGATTCTCTCTATTTAATTTGATGTTGTCTATAGGCTTGCTATAAATTTTATTTATTATGATTAGATATGTCAATATCAATATTCTCTCCAACAACTTTATAAAGGGGTGGGGGTTGGATTTTCTCAAAGGCTTACTTAAGAAAATCAACAAGATAGAACAACCTTTGTCCAAACTAAAATACAGAGAAAATAGCCAAATTAAAAAAAATGAAAAGGGGGACAATAGCAAATGATAATGAGAAGTCAAAACCTGTACTCCACAAAATAAGAAAATCTAAAATTAATGGATTTTTTTTCAATTGATAGCCCTAACCAATGTTCAATCAGGATCATATAAACAACTTAAGTAGACTTATAAACTCTAAAGAAATAAAACCAGCCATTAAAAAATAGTTCCCCAACCACCCCCCAAAAAATCCAAGGTCAGATGATTATAAGGCAGAAATCTTTGATATTAAAAGAAGGCCATATGCTCTTCAAATTGTTCCAAAAACTGAAATAGAAGGAACAAAAATAAATTCTTTTATAGGAACACATTAACCCTGATACGCAAACCACACAAAGATTCAACAAAGAAGAAAATTACAGACAAATTTTGCTAATGAACGTAGATGTTAAAATACTCAATAGAGTACTTGCAAACTGAATCCAAGAACAAAGCAAAGACATCATCCACCATGGATTGAGCTCCCAAAGTTCAGTCGAAGAGCAGAAGGTGGGAGAAGATGAGCAAGGAAGTCAGGACCGCGAGGGGTTGGTCCACCCACTGAGACAGTGTGCCTGATCTAATGGGAGCTCACCAAATCCAGCTGGACCGGGACTGAATGAGCATATGATCAAACTGGACTCTCTAAATGTGGCTGCCAATGAGGGTAGAATGAGAAGCCATCAACAATGACACTAAGACCTATCTCCTCTGCATGTATTATCTTTTTGGGAACCTAGTGGATTTGGATGCACACCTTCCTAGGACGGGATGGAGGGGGGAGAGCCTTGGACTTCCCACAGGGCTGGGCACCATGCCCTCTTTTAAGGAAGCAGGGGGGGGAGGAGCGGGAGGGGACTGGGAGATGGGGAGGAAATGTAATTCTTTTTTTTGAATGGAAAAATAAAAGAATACGGGGGAAAAAAAAGACATCGTTCACCATTTTCAAGTAGGCTTTATACCAGACATGTATGGATAGTTCAACATATGAAAATCAGTAAAATAATCCACTAAATAAATGAATGAATGTTGTAAGAGGCAACTACAGATTTGGCTGCCCAACATGGCTAACTAACTCCATGTAAAACCTGAAAACCTGAGAGGGCTTAAAAAGAATTCTAGACACAAATATGGAGTTTAGCACAGCGCTGGCGGTGTGCCATAGCTCCTTTCAGAGAGAACTTCCTGACTCAGCAGCCGTAACAAAAAAAAAAAAAAAAAAAAAAAAAAAGCTTTGCGGGTTTTAAAATGGGGCTTCCTGGGCTGTGCCGCCAGCACGAACTCCAGCTATGAAACATTTCAATCGCTTTTATGGGGCTGGATGTTTGTGTGCCTGCTCGGGATGGGGAAGAAAGTACTCTGAGACCATGCCAATGGCTCTGTGCTCCACGCCTGGACAAGCAGCAGGATCAGGCTTAGGCAGGCAGAAGAGCATGGTGGATTTCTGCCACCATACACAGAGATGTTTCCAGGCTGTGAGTGCTCTGTGTGGCAGATTTGACTGTAACTCAGATAAAAAGTGTTTATGTGTTGCATGCTCATTCTCCGGGTTGGACTACTGAGCGCAGCTCCTGCAGGTGGCCCCAGAGCTAGCAGTAATGGTATCCACCATTTTGAAATTGGAGAGAGGTGGAGCCAACATCCAGAGCAGCTGCAACCAAGCTGCTTAACATTTTAATGGCTCTTCAAGACAGTAGACAATTAAAGACAATGCAATAGGACAGATTCAGACAGAAAAGACCTCTAAATGGGTCACAATGTTGGATGGGTGTACATAGGCTTGGGAGAGAAAAGAAAAAGAGTATAGAAAGTCATGAAATGAAGTTAATGCTTTAAAAAAAGGGTAAATTCTTTAAAGAGACAGAGTACAGATAATCATAGATTAAAGGAAGTAAAAAATAAATAATAAGCCATGTAAAAATGGAAAATTCACAGAATGTCTGGATTATGTATTTTATTGTGTTTTCTTTAAATTTTTTGACTGTGAAGGAGCTAACTGCAGAGAAACATTTCATTGTGTGTGCTGCTAAGCCAAACCAGCATGTATATTATAAAGGTATTATGACTTTAGAATTTGGGTCTAAGGTTATGATGCTTTGGAAAATAGTTTCTTCTTTTGTTTTCACAGAGGATGAGACTCTGTGAATTGCTTCAAGACCAATATGGTATGATAGACCACACCCTCCTGAAAGGTCACCATGAACACCTTCAGAAAAATTACTTCACTCGACGGGTGACTGAGATGTACCTATCACACAGGATACACCATGGACCTGATTAACAGCGCCCCCATACAGCACGAAGAAGTTTGGAGAGAAAAAACTATGCCCATATTCCCAAATATTGTTTATAAATGTCCTTTTACATTTAAAGGGGGATATGATATAGATATGGATAATTTGCACTGGTGTAAATCTTGATTTATTGATACAAGTTTAAAGTCAATTTTGTTAAATGTATATGTATTTCTGATCTTGATTAAGGTATTGTGATTGTGTAGTTCATTTAAAAATGTAATGTATAATTATGAAATATAGGTTGTTAATGGATAATCATCAATAATAGTCAAGCTTTTAATCATGTTAGTTATATTTTCTAGATGTGCATAGATATATTTTAGATAGACATTCTTCATATCTCTCAAAGACTACAGAATATGGCATTTTAAATGTTTTAATAACTTAGGGGTTTTCATGACAATGAGACATGCCTGATCCTGGCAGCACCAATCTACTTCAAGAGGAAGATGGGCATTGAAGATGCTCCTTATGGAGTTGGTTAGCCATTTAGGCAAGAAACTGCTCTTGCCTGGACTGTTGCATGAACTGGACACAAAGAACCCCAGAGAGAGGAATGCTGAACTTGCCTAAAGGTGAGATGATCCTTCCAGGTTCCTGATTCATGAGTCTGCGAGACATTCTGCAGGATACAGAAGAAAGTGACTGAACTGTCTTTAAAATTTCCTGCTTCATGGAAGTGTCTGCTGAATACTGTGGGCCTGTAGGCTGAAGATGGATGCTCCAACGGTACAGAAGACCTTTGGGTGACTGTACAGGCAGCAAGATGTCTCTGTCATTTCTAGAGTTTGGAAGTTGCTTATTTCTTATTTACTTAGGTAATATTTTATCCTTCTGGAGGTTTTGATGGAGTTGAAACATGTATAGTTATAGTTTTCCTTTGTTATGATAAAAGATAAAATAGATATAAATATTGTAACTGTAATTCTTGCTTGTTAACTATTTTGTTATATGTAATTTTACTGTGTTAAAATGAAAGCCTTTCTTTTTTGTTTAAACAGAAAAAGGGGGAATGGTGTAGGAGGTCCTTCTGTTTGTGTGTTGCTTTCATTGGTTGAATGACTGCCTTGGCCTTTTGATAGTGCAGCCCTTAGGTGGGTGGAGTAGACAGAACGGAATGCTGGGAAGAAGGCAGTGTGGCAAACGCCATGTTTCTTCTGCTGGAGATGGACACTGTTTAGACTCATGCCGGTAAGCCACAGTCAATTGGTGATACACATTAATGGAGATGGGTTAAACAAATATGTAAGAGTTAGCCAATAAGAGGCTAGAGATAAAGGGCCAGGCAGTAATTTAATTAATAAATTTCCGTGTGGTTATTTTGGGTATAAGCTAGCCGGGCAGCGGGACACAGCCTGTGCCCCATTACTACAAATGAAGCTTAAAAATGTGTCATCTTTTAATTAGATGCCAAAAATACCATGGGATTTTCTATTGTAATTTGATCAGTTCAATTTACTGTGTGCTTGTTGTTTTATTATTATTATTATTTTATTACTTAAAAAATACCAATCCAAATTCCCACTTCCTCCCCTTCTCCCACTTCCCTCCCACTCCCTTCACACATCCTCCCCCTAACCCCCTTCCAATCTTAAGATAGGGCAAGGCATACTGCCCTGTGGAAAATCCAAGGCCCTCCCTAATACATCCAGGTTGAGCAAGGTATACATCCAAAGAGAATAGGATCCTAAAAAGCCAGTACATTCAGTAGAGACAAATCCCAGTGCCATTGTCATTGGCCCCTCAGTCTGCCCCAGCTGTCAGCCACATTCAGAGGGACTAGTTTGATACCATGCTCGTTCATTCCCAGTCCAGCTGGAGTTGGTTAGCTCCCATTTAGCTCAGGCACATTGTCTCGGCGGGTGAACTCCTCATGGTCTTGACTTCCTTGCTCATAGTCTCCATCCTTCTGCTCTTCAACTGGACTTTGGGAGCTAAGTCCAGTGCTCCTATGTGGATCTCTGTCTCTTTTTCCATCAGTTGTTAGATGAAGGTTCTATGGTGATATTTAAGATAATTATCAGTCTGATTACAGAGCAAGGCCAGATCAGACTCTGTGCTTGTAGGTAGATGATTGAGTATATATTTTAGTTTTTGGAAAGTTTTCTTCCATGATCTTCTTGCAGATGTGGTATATGTCATTTATTTGGGATTTTTCTCTCTCACTTATTGCTATAATTTGAATGTTTGGATTTTCATGATATCCAACATTTCCTGTGTATTCTTTTACTATTTTTAAATAATAATCATAATTATTCATTATTTGTTCTAAGTATAATCTGTTATTTTCCTTTAGATCCATGATACTTTTTATTTCTTTCCTTTGAATCTTCTAATTGGTATATTAACTATTTCCTTTATTTTCTTTAGAAGATTTTATTCTTTTATTTTATGTATCTGAGAACTCTAACTTCATGTACACGTTTATTCCAGAAGAAGGTATCAGTTCCTACTATAGATGATTGTAAGCCACCATGTGGATCCTTGGATTGAATTCAGGACCTATTGAAGAGCAGCAGTGCTCTTTACCTCAGAGACATCTTTCCAGAGCCTACTGAATATTTTTATTCCAAATTAATTTGAGTATGATTCCTATTCAGTGTCTGTATATTCTTATTGAAACTAATTCTCATATTTATGTTTTGAGTTTTTTTATAAATTTTATGACCTTTGTTTTTGTGTTTTCATTGGCATTATGAGGAAATCTTAGTTTAATCTATTTAATTTCATTTTCTATTCATTTCATTGAGCTATTTCTTTCTCTTTACTGTCAGGTTTTTCTTGGAAATCTTTCATGAAATTTTGGTTGTTTGTTTAAATTTTCTTTCCTATGTTTCATCAAAGTCATTCCTATTGACAAACATTTCTATTTTATTAGTAAATTTTGAGAAGATACTGACTTGTTCTTTCACAATGTTTGTATTTTTTCAAGGAGATATAGGCATGTAGATTTTGGTATTACTGTGCCTGATTTGGATAGATCAGTTTGGGACAGAGGAGAGGATATGTGTGAATGTGAGGTCTAGAGAAAGGAAATGACAGTATTATGAAGTCAGGTGGACTGAAGGAACTTGGATGATGTGTAGGATGTGGGTCCTTGTCCAGTTGGTTTTGGGAAGGATACCTGACTGGGTGGAGAGTTTGTAATTTTAGTGTGAGGTGTCTATGAACTTCAGATTTATGTAGGTTGTACCATGGAGTAAATCTTCATTTCGATTGTAATACATGCCTTGGTGTTTAGAATTGGTCAGGACCATGGATGCAGGACCAAAACTGAACTGGGGTTGGGAAGGTAATGTGGTGGGAAAGTTCAGGCACACTCAGTGAGTTAGAGCATGAAGAAAAATATTGGAGAATTAACTGTGAAGATAGGTTTGATGTGGTATCAAGAGATCAGATCTTGTTGAAATAATAATTATATTAATTCTTTGAAATTGCTTTACCGTTATCCAATGTATTTCAATCTTAGCTACACTGTTCTTCCTCTGATGAATTAACTCCATGATTCCTCATTTCCTTTTCATGCCTAATTCAGGTCACACTTTATTATTATTATTATTATTATTGTTGTTGTTGTTGTTTGTATTAGCCCAGTGAGTCTATGTTGTGAAATTTTTATTAGCCCAGTGAGTCTATGGGCAAAATTTTATGGTTTCATCCACTGTGAGATGGGTCAGATGCTATTGATCATATTTATCTCCAAAGTATTCCTCATTCTCCCAATGTTGATTAAATTCCTGTAGCTGCTCAGCTACTGAGAGGGACCTCAGGAGTTACTTCCTCAACCACATTAGAATTTTGACCTACACAATCTTATATAATACTTCTGCAGGCAACTATTCCTGCTGTGAATTGATGTGTATCTCTTAAATCATGGCGAGAAGAAAGAATTTCAGTTCTCTCTGTGCCTCTTACTTACTACATTGTTCTTTTTGGTTTTTTTTTAATTCTTAAATTCATAATTTTGTATTCTTTCAATCCTCTACACTTGTATATAATTTATTGTGGTAATATTCGGCTCCATTTTCTTTGCCTATTTCTTAAAAATCAAGTTGATACTTTTGTGCAACTAGTATTTCTCCCATGCTCAAGTTTTTTGGAACCCACTAAATTTTAAAAGATTGTTGAATGAAAATAGTTAAGGGCTCTCTAAAGGGAGGTGGGGTGGGGGGTGAGAGTGGGGGTAGAGGTGCAGTGTCCTGTTGAACAAAGAGGCCGGGGGGGTGATCTTGCGGGAGGGAGGGAGGGTTCAGGGTCCTGTGGAACCAAGAAGCCCGTCTGGACCTTACC
>PVIU01032930.1:0-12998 GCA_004026605.1 Ondatra zibethicus | reverse complement strand
TGAAATTTCTCCCACCTCTATCCCCGCCCCTGGCTTCCAACTTTTGCTTGATGATCCTGTTTGCTTCCAACTTCCAGGAGGTTCTGTGTATGCTTTCTTTGGGTTCACCTAGGTATTCAGCTTCTCTGGGCTTGCGAGCTAAGTGCTTGGTGACCTTTATTTTATAGCTAGGGTCCACTAATGAGTGAGTACATACCCTCATTCTTCTGACTCTGAACTAAATGTCCAAAATCTCTAGGAGCCCCTGGTGTCCTCTCTGAATCTGAGGCTGGGCCTGGGTATCCTCTCTGACTCTGAGGTTGGTTGTGGTCCTTACCTGCTATATCAGATTAGGCTCACTGATACATGAATCCCTCCAGATGGTGTGGGCCTCCCACCCAGTGTTAGTTTTTAAACTGTAGGATGCCTCCATATTGTGCCCATGTTTGGAACTTTTACTTTCCCGTATTTATGTATGTCTGTTCCTCCAACCTTACTTCCTTTCCTCCAGTCTGAGGATGGAGAAAACACCTGACATGGACTTGATTCGAAGGCACGAATGAATGGGATGGATATGCCTTCTGAATAATAGGGTCTGAACTGAAATGTTTGTTTACTTTTTAATATGCAAACTATTGTAACATGTAATATGATGGCAAAACATGCTGAGAATGTGTAATTCTCTCACATCACCAGTACCAAATTTCTACCTCACCACTCAGGCAGGCTTCCTTTCAGTCAGCAGTGACATCTCCCCTGAAGCTGCCAGTCTTGGGTGGAATGGTCCCTACTGATTTTCCTAGATCATGGAAAACATAGAAATGGGTTGGTATTTATGATATGAATATTTGCTCCAGGTAGAGGTGTGTGTGTGTGTATGTGTGTGTGTGTGTGATTATGTGTGAATTTGAAAGATGAAACATTTGGCCAAATAGAAACATAATCTATTTAGTAAACAGAAACCAGTACTTATTTCGGAATAGCTATGGAGGAGAAATAATGAGCACGTTTGTACTCTGTTGTTGGGGTTTCTGTCCTACCGGGTTCCTGTAATCATTAAGTCACAAAGAAATCACACAGAGGTCTACATTAGTGATAAACTGATTGGCCCATTAGCTCAGGCTTCCTATTAACTCTTACAATGTATATTAGCCCATATTTCTTACCTGTGTTAGCCACATGGCTCAGTACCTTTTTAGGCAGGGAAGTCAGATCTTGTTTCTTCTGTGGCAGGGTCACAACTTCAGAGGAATGGGCTTCCTTCTTCCCAGAATTCTCCTGTTCTCATTGACCCGCCTCTACTTCCTGTCTGGTTGTCCCGCCTATACTTCCTGTCTGGCTACTAACCAATCAGTGTTTATTTAAAATATAATTGACAGAATACAGACCATGGTCCCACACTAGTACTCAGAAGTTTTATTTCAACCTAAATGTTTCTAGGATCCTAGGACTCTTCATCCGAGGCATTGAAGAACACAGCAGATGCAAGCAGGAGGGACTGTTCCAAGAGAATGAATGCATCGTAAAAATCAACAATGTGGAACTCCTAGACAAAACTTTTGCTCAGTAAGCATTTTTCATTGTTTATCTACTTTATTGATCTCTTGAATATTTATAATCATTGTTGAGCTCATTGTGACCAAAATCATAGATGTAATGTCATGCCAGTTCCCTTTAAGTGACCCCGGCCATACATTTTTTAATGCATTTTTATGTCTTTATACTCATAGGTGGCCAACACATGTGCCCAATGTCTGTAGAGAGGTTGAGACACAAAATACAGCGAGCTTTCTTGCCTGTCTGTCTTTATGGGCATCCATGAATGAAGGAGTTTCTTTTTCATGGGCTGTGGGTCAGTTAGACTGGTGTTTACTGGCTCTTTTCACAGAAAATTAATTCATCTTATTAATTAATATCCTTGATGTCGGTTTTCCTTAAACTGTAAAATCTGTGGGTGATGCCTATGAGGACTCAATTAATAATAGAAACAAATTGTAAAAATTAAATTTAAAATGTTCTACCTAAAAAGTTATCTTTCTGAATGTGAAAAATATCACAAGGAATACATGTTTCTATGCACAAATTAGAATATGTAGACTCCAGCTGCATCTAGCTGTACATATCTACATATACACACATATATATTGATATGCCTTGACATTTTAGGGCTTCTAAATTAAGCAAATAAGTAGTAATAATCTTTATTAATAATCAGTATCCTGTCTTGCTTCTGAGCCAAACTGCTCATAACACAGCTTCTCTCTGGCCATTAGTTGTCAATAGTGGGGGCTGGTGGCTGCTAGTCAGACCACGTAACACTGGCTGCTGCTTACGGGTAGAATGAAATGATGCTTTTCTAGAACAATTTATTACATTCAACTATTATAGGGCAGAATTATGTTTCTCGCATATTTTGCTGCCCTGTTTTGCAAAGGCTAAGGAGCTCAATGATCCCTGTTTTACCAAAGTGGAAACTGAGTCATAAAACTCCAACTTAGAGTCCAATAAAAATAATCTATTAACAATGTGATTTTAAAAAGGATTTAAATATGTGCTTAAGTCATCAATTCTGGTAGATTTTCATATTTAGAAACACTTGAAAGCTGAGCGTTGCCAGGTAAGTTCTTTAGTCACTCTGAGCTTCTACTTGAATTTGTTAAATGCGAGTGAGTTATATTTGTTTTATATGGTTGTTAAGAAAAGTAAGCTAGAGGACTATACATAGTCATCACGCATGGGTAGCTCGTGTGGAGGAGGCACCTTGGTGGGCTGGTGGTAAACAGCAAGTCATGCTGCAGGGATAATCCGGCCACCTCCTATCCTTAAAGACAAGGCTGCCTTGTCCGTCCCACACCTGCGCACCTCAGCAAGCCATGTGCCAGAACACAAAGTCATTCTCTGCTCATTCAACTCTTTCAAGGGCCCAGGATGTCTTCCGCCAGGCGATGAAATCCCCCAGTGTGGTCCTCCACGTGCTTCTGCCTCAAAATCGTGAGCAGTATGAGAAGTCAGTCATTGGACCACTGAGCATCTTTGGCAACAATGATGGGACTTCAAGAACAAAGGTTTCACCTCCTGCCCGTGGGAAACCAGTGTTACAGGCAGCAAATTTCACTGGAACTAACAGTCCTGAAGCAGACGAGTCGATTTCCCTGCAGCAAAGCAAGAGCCCCCGAGTTCCAAGACTAGGAAGAAAACCTTCATCTCCCTCACTATCTCCTCTCATGGGGTTTGGCAGCAAGAAAAATGCAAAAAAAATTAAGATTGACCTTAAGAAAGGTAATTATTAAATTGTGCTTAATAGCATTCTATTATTGTACTGTGTAAAACTGGTTAAGAGAAATTCATTAAGGTTAATGTAGTTAATTCTCTTTTTCTTTAATTGTATCATAGAACAGATTTGAGTGTATACTTGGATAACTTAAATTTTTAAAACTGTGCTACTTTCTTCTTTTCTTCTACGAAGTTTTGATTATGTGAAACAAGGAAAAGTGAGGAATGGAGAGGATCACTGCAGACTTGAGAAAAGCCGAGCAGCGCCATGTGACAGCTCAGTGCTGAGTGGGCGCGGGAGGTTAGCTGTCTTCATTTTGAGTATAAGTTAGTGGTTTTTTTTTTTTAAAAAAAAAGTATCCTTTAGGCAAGTTCAGTAATAGGGCCTCTGGCTCTAACAATGGTTTTTATATCAGTGAAAGGTTTAATTTTCAGAAAGACAATAGATAATGATTATTAATTTCAGATTCAACATTACATTTCTTCAAGCTAGCCCAAATTCAGAGCTGCATACAACCTTTCTTAATCTTTTTCAACTCTTTGTTCATTTCCAGTACAGAGCCATTATCCTGGGCCATATGTGTACATGCATATTGACACAGCATTACACACATGCCCATGTACCCATGGACTGTTGTGTCCCCATTCATTCCTTACTTACCTGATAGTCCCAATGTCACTTCGTAAAATCCTGTGGTTTTTCAGGCCAATTCAAAGACTTCAATATGTTTTTTTTCACAAATTAATAATTTATTGGCCACCAGGAAACCTTTAAATTTTATTTGTGAATTTCAAATATAACACATATCTTTCATTGGGATATAAAAATTATTCTGAAAATATATTTCTTGATCAAAATTTTATTCACTTATAAAAATCTGACCTTGGGAATAAAGTGAGTTGAAAAGAAGACACAGAGGTCAATATGCTTATATTTAAATGCATTACAAATAAGTCATGTCCAAATGCATTATTGTATATATCAGTAACCCAGCCATGTATGAGTTAGGTGCTTTGAGATAAGAGAGAGGAATCAGTCACAGAGTCCTGAAATGATATTCCAAAGAAGAGAGCAGATCAACAAGGGTGGATTGCCTCTGTTAAATGTGAAACTATAATAGGCATGCCTTAATAGATAAATGGTTATAGGAAGGAAGAAAGAAAAATTACAGTTTTTGCTGAGGTTTTTTAGCCGGGGCAAATTGCATACTGGAAATGTCATTGATTAAAATTAGAATTTTAAATAGATGAGGATATTTGATAATGGCAGGATCTGGACTGAAGAAGGAGAAATGTAGCAAAGTTTGAATATTCATAATTATATGCAGGAAAAAGAGAGAAACATGGAGACACAGAGAGAGATGGAGAGGTGAAAGGAGAGAGGGCAAATGAACCAAATAGATGCTAGCTCTGGTCTATAAAATGATGATAATGATAATGAATCAAAGAGCTGATAGAGGCAATGGTGACAAGAGGAGAAACTGGCCCCATACAGGTCATTGGGCATTATCTGTGTTTATGTGGGAGGGCAATGCTGTGCATTCTAGAGTGACAGACGTGGTATGATGAGAGAGACATGAAAATAAAAAATGTTCAAAATTATGGGAGAGCTAATTTCTGAAAATGAAATTAGAAAGTATCAAAGGTTGATAAAAGATAAGGCCAAGTATAGAAAAAATTCCTGGTGATGATCATAGAAGTATCTGTCAGCTTCCTAATACTATAACAAGGGATATGAAATAGGAGAGAATTTGGGGCTCACAATTTTTGAAGTTTCAGTCCAGGGCTTGTTAGTAAGTTTGGACCTATAGCAAAGCAATGAAGCATGATGGGAATGTATGGTAGAGCAAGCCTCTCACTTTCTATCTGCCCCGAAGCAAAGAAAGAGAAACATGAGGGCCGGGAGGGAGGGGCACATCTCCTTCATGTCATGCCTGTAATGACCTAACATCCTTCTACTGTGCCCCATGCCCTAAAGGCCCTACTACATCCCAGTGTGTCACAGGCTGGAGGCATGGGTCTTTGTGGGGTTCCTGTCCAAACCACAGCAGTACTTTATTCATGATAGAAGCTTCAAGAAACACAAATAATTGAGTACAGATTATTTACAGTTAAGAAATCCACATATACCTTTAGTCACAGTAGAAGAGAGAGAGAAGTTAGAGATTTGAGACAACTGGTAAGGGACAGCAAAACCCTTGGGAATCATACAGTGGCTACAGTAGTAAAGCAATCAGGACACATGCAGAGGGTTGATCCACAAACTACTCAGTTGATTGAGAGACCCACAAAACCCTAACAAAGGGGGTCATCTGCTTGTGAGGAAAGATGGAGTCAGAAGGTAGATTACTGAGGAACTGATACTGTGCACATATGGATGGCATGCCTTGTCTTCTAACTCCCGGATAAACAAAGTATTACGCGATATATTGGATCCCAACTTCACTCTGATGCTCTCATTGCCTGTTCAGAACTATAACCTTTACTTAAAACAGGAAAAGCAAAGCCTGTGTAAAATCTCTGAGAATGTAAATAAGACTTGGTCTGCTTGAATGTAAACTAGGTGGAATTTGCTAAAGAAGTGAATGTCATGTGTCCCATGTTTAAGGAGACAGAGTTTACTAAAGGAGTGAATGTCATGTGACCCATGCTTATGGTGACAATGCATATTTCTGGTCTTGTATGCTAGGCCCTGAAGGACTTGGTTTCACTGTGGTAACCAGAGATTCTTCTATACATGGTCCTGGTCCCATTTTTGTAAAAAACATCTTACCAAAGGGAGCAGCAATAAAGGACGGACGCCTACAATCAGGGGACAGAGTTTTGGAGGTAGGTTGAAGTTAATGTCTTCAGGCAAATATTTCTTTATATTTAAGTAAATACATATACAGACATATATAGCAGTCACTTGTTGTCTCTTGTTGGTCCCAGTACCCTCCCAAACATTCTTCTGGTCTGGGACATCAAAGACAATAGGCAGGAACCAGAAACCTCTGCAGGTTTCACCGTGAGTCTGGGATCTCTGAGGGAGTAAGCCTGAGCCAGGTCCTCTGTGGGTATGGGCATACCCAACCCTGGGAACTCCAAGGGAATAGACCTTTGCAGGACCAACTCCAATCCGGGGACTTCTGCAGGAGGGAATCCAGACCAGGATTCACAGAAACAGGTCAAAGCTGGTAACCTGGGCCAAAGTAGGCCTGAGACAGCAAACTCCAAGGAAACAGAGCAAAGCCCAGGAGCACTGAGCAATCTCTAGGAACACGGAGTGACCAACGGGGTAACTAGAACCATGGCACTGACTATACCAAGAGGAACAACCATCTGTGCTTTGGATTCAATGGCACCTAGAAGATTAATCAACGGAATCACAGACAGCCCCAACTACACCTATTAGAGGAAAAGATAAGTAGAAAAGGTAAGAACACACAAAACACCACAAAGAGCAACACACCGCCAGTAAAACCTAAAGACCCTACAACACTAAGACTTGAACAACCAAATATAGATGAAACAGAAGAAAATGACTTAAAAAAATAACTTCAGGAGAATGTTTGAAACTCTTAAAGAGGAAATGAGGAATTCCCTCAAAGAAATGGAGCAAAAGACAAACAAAAAATTGGAAGACATCAGCAAATCCCTTAAAACCAAGAAAAAACAATCAAACATACAAAAAACTATTCAAGACTTGAAAACTGAAATAGAGACAATAAAGAAAACACAAGCTGAGGGAATTATAGAAACAGAAAACAATCAGGAACCACAAACTCAAGCATGAACCTCAGAATAAAAGAGATGGAAGAGAGAATCCCAAGCACTGTAGATACAATAGAGGAAATAGACTCATCAGTCAAAGAAAACATTAAATCTAACAAAAGCTTAACCCAAAATATCAGGAAATATGGGACAGCATGAAAAGAACAAACCTAAGAATAGAAGAAGGAGAAGAAGTTCAACTCAAAAGCACAGAAAATATATTTAACAAAATCATAGAAGAAAACTTTGCAAACCTAAAGAAAGATATGCCTATGAATATACAAGAAGCTTACAGAACACCAAATAGACTGGATACAAAAAAAAGTCCCCTCGCCACATAATAATCAAAACACTAAACATACAGAGTAAAGAAAGAATATTAAGAGCTACAAACAAAAAAGGGCAAGTAACATATAAGGCAGGCCTATCAGAATTACACCTGACTTCTCATTGGAGACAATGAAAGCCAGAAGTCATGGTAAAGTGTTATGCAGACATTAAGAGACCATGGATGCCAGCCCAGACTACTATATCCAGCTAAATTTTCAATCACCGTAGAAAGACAAAACCAGATTTAACTGATACCTCTACCACAAACCCAGCCCTACACAAAAAAAACTCCTACCTAAGGAAGTTGGCTACACCAACAAAAAAACAGACAATTGATTGTCTCATAGCACCAAATCCCAAAGAAGGGAAAAATGCACAAATTAACATCAACAACAATGAAAACTAAATCAACAGGAGATAGCAATCATTAGTCATTAATATCACTTAATATAAGTGGACTCAACTCACCTTTAAAAAGGCACAGGCTAACAGATTGAATACAAAAACAGAATCCATCCTTCTGCATACAAGAAACACATCTCAGCCTCAAAGACAGACATTGTCTCAGAATAAAGGGTTGGGAAAAAATATTCCAATCAAATGGACCTAAGAAACAAGTGGATGTAGCTATCCTAATATCTCACAAAAATAGACTTCAAACTAAAATCAATCAAAAGAGACAAAGACGGACATTTCATATTAGTCACAGGAAAAATCCATCAAGAGGAAATCTAAATACTAAATATCTATGCCCCAAATACAAGAGCACCCTCGTATATAAAAGAAGCACTTCTAAAGCATAAATCATAATTAAACCCCACACATTAATAGTGGGAGACTTCAACACTCCCCTCTCACCACTGGACAGGTCAGTCAGACAAAAAATGAACAGAGAAATAAGGGAACTAACAGATGTTATGACTCAAATGGACTTAACAGACATCTATAAAATATTCTATCCAAATGGAAAAGAATATACCTTCTTCTCAACACCTCATAGAACCTTCTCAAAAATTGTGCACATACTCGGTAACAAAACAAATAAAAAAACTGGAATAACCCCATGTATCTTATCAGATCACCATGGTTTAAAACTAGAAGTCAACAGCAATAATAATTCCAGAAAGCCCACAAACACATGGAAATTAAACAATGCTCATCTGAATCATCAATGGGTCAAGGAAGAAATAAGGGGAGTAATTAAAGACTTCCTAAAATTCAATGAAAATGACCATACAACATACCCAAATTTATGGGACACAATGAAATCAATGTTACGAGGAAAATTCATAGCACTAAATGCCTACATAAAGAAGCTGGAAAAATCCCACACTAGTGAATTAACAGAACACCTGAAAACTCTAGAACAGAAAGAAGCAAACTCACCCAGGAGAGCTACAGGGCAGAAAATAATCAAATTGAGAGCTGAAATCAACAAAATAGAAACAAAGAAAACAATAAAAAGAATCAATGAGACAAAGAGTTGGTTCTTCGAGAAAATCAACAATATAGACAAACCTTTACCCAAACTAACCAAAAGGCAGAGAGAGAATATCCAAATTAACAACATCAGAAATGAAAGGGGGGGACATAACAGACATGAAGGAAATACAGAGAATCATCAAGTCATATTTCAACAACCTATACTCCACAAAATTGAAAAACTTAAAGAAAATGGACAACTTTCTGGATAAATATCACTTACCAAAATTAAATCAAGACCATATAAGCAAATTAAACAGACCTGTATAGCTGCTGAAGAAATAGAAACAGTCATTAAAAGTCTCCCAGCCAAAAAAAAAAAAAAAAAAAGCCCAGGACCAGATGGTTTCAGCTCAGTATTCTACAAGATTTTCAAAAAAGAACTAATACCAATACTCCTCAAATTATTCCACACAATAGAAACAGAAGGAACATTGCCAAACTCTTTTTATGAGGCTACGATTACCCTGCTACCCAAACCACAGAAAAACATTACTAAGAAAGAGAATTACAGACCAATTTCACTCATGAACATTGATGCAAAAATACTAAATAAAATACTGGCAAATCGAATTCAAGAACACATCAGAACCTTCATCCACCATGATCAAGTCAGCTTCATCCCAGAGATGCAGGGATGGTTGAACATACAAAAATCTCTCAACGTAATCCACCATATAAATAAGCTGAAAAATAAAAACCACATGGTCATCTCATTAGATGCTGAAAAAGCTTCCAACAAAATACAATTCCCTTCATTCTAAAGGTCTTGGAGAAAGCAGAGATACAATGAACACACCCAAACATAGTAAAGGCAATATACAGCAAGCCAACAGCCAACATCAAACTAAGTGGAGAGAAACTCCCAGAAATCCCACTAAAATTAGGAACAAGACAAGGTTGTCCACTCTCTCCATATCTATTCAGTATAGTTCTTGAGGTCCTAGCTAGAGCAATAAGACACCAAAAGGAGATCAAGGGATAAAAATCAGAAAAGTCAAACTCTCACTGTTTGTTGACAATATGATAATTTACATAAGTGACCCCAAAAATTCTACCAAGGAATTTCTACAACTCATAAACATTTTCACTAATGTAGCAGGATACAAGATTAACTTAAAAAAAAAATCAGTAGCCCTCCTGTACACAGATGATAAAAGGGCTGGGGAAGAAATCAGAGAATCAACACCCTTCACAATAGCCACAAATGGCATAAAATATCTCGGAGTAACTCTAACCAAACAAGTGGAAGACTTGTATGATAAGAACTTTAAATCTTCGAAGAAAGAAATTGAAGAAGACACCAGAAAGTGGAAAGATCTCCCATGCTCTTGGGTAGGTAGAATTAACATAGTAAAAATGGCAGTCTTACCAAAAGCAATCTACAGATTCAATGCAATGCCCAGCAAAATTTTTCACAGACCTCGTAAGAACAGTACTCAGCTTTATATGGAAAAACAAAAAACCCAGGATAGCCAAAACAATCCTGTACAGTAAAAGAACTTCTGGAGGCATCACAATCCCTGACTTCAAACTCTACTACAGAGCTACAGTACTGAAAATAGCTTGGTATTGGCATAAAAACAGACAGGAGGACCAATGGAACCGAATCAAAGACCTGGATATTAATCCACACACCTTCGAACACCTGAATTTTGACAAAGAAGCAAAAAACTATCAAATGGAAAAAAAAGAAAGCATATTTAACAAGTGGTGCTGGCATAACTGGATATCAACATGTAGAAGGAAAATAGACCCATATCGATCACCATGCACAAAACTCAATCCAAATGGATCAAAGACCTCAACATAAAGCCAGCCACACTGAACCTTATAGAAGAGAAAGTGGGAACTACACTTGAACACATTGGCACAGGGAACCACTTCCTAAATAGAACCCCAGCAGCACAGACACTGAGAGAAACAATTACTACATGGGATCTCCTGAAACTGAAAAGCTTCCGTAAAGCAAAGGACATGGTCAACAAGACAAAACGACGGCCTACAGAATGGGAAAAGATCTTCACTAACCCCACATCAGACAGAGGTCTGATCTCCAAAATATACGAAGAACTCAGGAAATTGATCATCAAAAGAACAAATAATCCAATAAAAAAAAATGGAGTACAGACCCAAACAGAGAACTCTCAACAGAGGAATCTAAAATGGCTGAAAGACACTTAAGTAAATGTTCAACATCCTTAGTCATCAGAGAAATGCAAATCAAAACAACTCTGAGATTCTATCTTACACCTGTAAGAATGGCCAAGTTCAAAAACACTGATGACAACTGATGGAGAGGTTGTGGGGAAAAGGGAACACTTCTGCATTGCTGGTGGGAATGCAAGCTGGTACAGCCCCTTTGGATGTCAGTATGGTGTTTTCTCAGAAAATTAGGAAACAACCTTCCTCAGGACCCAGTAATACCACTTTTGGGTATATATCCAAAGGATGCTCAATCATGCCACCAGGACATGTGCTCAACTATTATCATAGCAGTATTGTTTGTCATAGCCAGAACCTGGAAACAACCTAAATGCCCCTTGACCAAAGAATAGATAAGGAAAATGTATTACATTTACACAATGGAGTACTACACAGCAGAAAAAAATAATAACATCTTGAATTTTGCAGGAAAATGGATGGAGCTAGAAAACATCATTTTGAGTGAGGTAACCCAGGCACAGAAAGACAATTATCACATGTACTCACTCATAAGTGGTTTTTAAACTTAAAGCAAAGAAAGCCAGCCTAAAAATCACAAATCCCAGAGAATTTAGACAATGAAGACACTAAGAGAGACATACATAGATCTAAGTAAATTGGGAGCATGAGGATCTTGGGGGAGGGTTGAAGGCGAGGGGAGAGGCAGGAAGGGGAGCAGAGAAAAATGTAGAACTCAATAAAAATCAATAAAAAAGTATGTTTTAGAAACATTTTGGCAGTCCATGTAGTTCTAGATCAGGAGGAATGCTCTACCTGACACATGGAGCTCTGAGGCTGATGTCCAAAAACCTATGATAACCTATTGATATCACTTTTCTAGACAAAAAGGATCATTTAGGATTACACCAAATTACATGTACTTGTAGAGTAATTTTCCATAGGATAAATAATCCACTTCTGCATGCTATATTGCAATCTATTTCATACCTATTTGATGAATTAATTTCTGGCATTTATCAGTCTGATTTTCCCCTTGTAAAAACGCAATGACTTAGGAAAAAATTTCCAGTATAAAATAATTTACTGATTGGGTTTGTCTAAGTATCAAAATTATGATGCCCATTTTATTATTGAAAATATATATATTTGGCCATGTGGTTAGTATCATCCTTTCAGAACTTCATGGTTCATGAACCCATTTGTTGCATAAAATTCACAAAATAAAGAATAAAAAAGAACCAACACCTAGGAGTTGTGCATGGTGGTACATGCCTATATCCCAGCATACAACAGCTCTGTCAGAAAGATCCGAGTTCAAGGACAGCCTTGACTTTACATTGCTGGCCAACTCAGCAAGGTCTGTCTCCAATAAAAGGGCCAGGGGAGGTCGTAGGAAATGTTCTAACTGTTGATATGTGTATGGCTCTGCTCACTAGGTAAACGGCAGAGATGTCACAGGAAGAACTCAGGAAGAGCTTGTGGCTATGCTGAGGAGCACCAAGCAGGGAGAAACAGTATCCCTGGTCATTGCCCGCCAAGAAGGCAGTTTCCTGCCCCGAGAGCTGGTAATGTTCAAACCTCTGTCTCCCTGAACTTTCAGTGCTGTGATTAGCATCCGTGTGGAACTCCCACACTAGCTGTGTACTGATGATTAGCATCCATGAGGAACTCCCACTAGCTGAGTACTGATGATTAGCATCCATGTAGAACCCACACTAGCTGTGTACTGATGATTAGCATCCATGTGGAACCCACACTAGCTGTGTACTGATGATTAGCATCCATGTGGAACTCCCACTAGCTGAGTACTGATGATTAGCATCCATGAGGAACCCACACTAGCTGTGTACTGATGATTAGCATCCATGTAGAACTCCCACTAGCTGTGTACTGATGATTAACATCCATGAGGAACCCACACTAGCTGTGTACTGATGATTAGCATCCATGAGGAATCCACACTAGCTGTGTACTGATGATTAGCATCCATGTAGAACCCACACTAGCTGTGTACT
>PVIU01032929.1:0-13006 GCA_004026605.1 Ondatra zibethicus | reverse complement strand
CTTCTCCTTCTCCTTCCTCTTCCTCCTCTCTCCTTTCTTCTTTCTTCTTCTTTTTTTTGAGACAGGTTTTTTAATCCCTCCCAAGTACAGATATTACTTATATGCTAGTCAAGTGATGGTGGCCATCAGAGCGGTAGTGGCTCACATCTTTAATCCCAGCACTAAGGAGGCAGGCACAGGCAGATCTATGAGTTTGAAGCCATCCTGGTTTTACAGATTGAGTTCCAGGACAGCCAGGGCTACACAGAGAAACCTCAAAAACCCAAACCCAAACCCAAACCCAAACCCAAACAAATAAAACAAACAAACAAAAAAAACCACAAGCATTCTCCACCACTGCCCAGCTGCAGAATTTTTTACTGGTTGTTTTTCTATGGCACAAAGGCCGCTAATACTTGACAAGCTAAGGATTCCCTTTCCAGAAGCCACTGGGACTATGTCTGGGTGTGTGATGTAAGGGCCAAAACCAAGTGTGTCTACCCTAGACCTTAAAATAAAAAGCTGGGGACACAAGAGAAGACCAGAGAGGCTGTCTATTGCCACAGCAGTAGAGACACTGGCTCTGGTGGCCACTGCAGGTGCTGCGAGTCAGTGGTGTTAACAGTTTAGTGCCCAGGGCTGGATGCTGAGTAAGAGGCGTCATCTACAAACTGGTTTTGTGGTGTGCTGCTGAGTGGGTTTCTTCTAGATAGCCATGATATTAATGCTTTGTCATCGTCCTGCGTCTGTGATACCCAAAGTGGTTTCACTATCCACTTCCTCCTGAACAGACCACAGTAGGTTCAGTTGGTGGCGCTGATATGTGCGTTAGAGTCATCTCTCTGTATTGCCTGATGGCCAGGGAAACAGGAACTATCTGTTTTGGAAAGACAGGTAGGCAAGAGGAAAGAAAGGAGGGAAGGAAGGAAGAAGGAAGGACAAAAGGAAGGAAAAGGAGTAGAATGTGAAGTGTAGAAGATTTTAAATATAATTTTTATATTTATATAAAATTTTATATATTTATAAATATTTTAGGAGGCCTATCTAGAGTCACTCAAAAAGAAAAAAATATATAGGATAACCAAAAAAAAATTACAGGAAAGAAAGTCATAAGGGGAGGAAAAAGGAGAGATTGATTTTGAGACCCAAAGAATGGTGTGATCAGAGGGGGTGAAGAAGTAGCTGGCTGACTAAGAATAAGTTTAGTTCCCAGCACCCACATTGGTGGCTTACAATATCTGGAAACTCCAGCTTAGGGGATCTGATGCCCTTTCTGGACTCTCTGGGTACCTGAACCTATATGGTTCACACACACACACACACACACACACACACACACACACACACACACACAGAGAGAGAGATTAAAATAAAATACGTACTAGAGATGGTTCAGCAGCTAAAAGCAATTGCTGCCTTCCAGAGACCTGAGTTCCGTGACTGCCACCCGTACTGAACGGTTCACAAATGCCTGCTCCAGGCAATCAGACCCCCTCTTCTGGCCTCCTAGTGTGCCCACCCCAATATACACATAATTAAAAATAAAATAAAAGAGAAGATTCAAATACAGAGCTGCAGATGAACTTATTGTTATATGGGCTCTGTTACATGTATATTAATGATACTCAACATACTGCTTTCAGGAAGGAAAACTTTTATTTCAGTTTCAAGTTACAGTTAAGTAGTGGTTAAGGAGTTCTCTTTTTACGAGGTCATTCAGGAATCCAAGTCTCTATCTTATCACCTATAGTACAGCCTTGCCCTGACCTCTATGGTCCAGGATGGCTCACAGCAACACACCCACATCCACCTTCCAGGCAGGAGGATAGAAAATGAAGGCCTGGTGGGTATGCACCTGTCAAGATTTATCCCACAGTTGTTAGTGATGTCGCCATAGATAGTTCTAAGGAAGGTCAGAGGATTCAATACTCAATAGTGAACCTTATTATTATTATACTAATTAGAGGTTCTATCATTATAGAAAAGGGGAATAAACTTTGGAGGCCAGCTCATCCATTAACCTTGCTTTGACAGATAACAGATTAAAGCTGGAGTTTACAGGCTTAGATGAGATCATGATAACTTTTCTAGGAGATCTCAGTCTTGGTTAGTATGCAGATGGGAGAATTTTCTCTACAGAGTTGCTGGGCACAGGAATTCTGAATGGGAGAACTGACTTAAAGCTGGAACTAGAATATTGCTTGAGAAGAGGAACGACTTTGTGTCTAATTCCAGCTTGAATGTCTGTAGTCACAAAGAAGCAGGGAAAAGGACAGGACCGAGTGAAAGTTTAAAGGTCTTTCTCAAGGCAGATTGCTACAGTCGGTGCTGTAGGTCTGGCAGAAGGTAGTGTGCTGACCCACTTGTTCCTCTGGGTTTTGTAGAAAATGCAACGGCCTGTAAGGAGGTCAGAGCGGCCTTGAGGCTAAAGAAGATAGGGGAAAGATCAAGGGAAATTTACAGATGACAAGTTCAAGGACAAACTGGGTGCAAGTTCAAAGCTGAAGAAATAGCTGGCGAGATGGAGGGCTCGTGTATCTGTGCTATCTTGCAACATGCTACCCTGGGCACAGGGTAACAAGGCTCTGACCCTGGTGGCAAAGGCAGAGGCTAATATACAGAGACTGGCGGATGATTCAGAGCCTCCTGGGGCCATCACTGCCCAGCTTGCTAAGCTGACTTCTCCAAAACACACTTTCAAAAGCAAATAGTCCTCAGGCAGCAGGTTTCCCAGGAGAGCAGCGGTGCTGGACCGCGCTTCACGACTGCACATCTGTACAAGCTTGTCATGGCAGTCTCGTCTTATCATCTCAGATGTGCGCTAGTGATAGATCTGCCACCCAAGCCACCTTCCTACATCACAGGGTGCTCTGGTTTAAAACAGAGGTGTGTATTTGTTCCCATTCCAGAGCTATTGTGATTAAGGGGAGGCAAGCCTTGGGAGATGGCATCTTTCAGACGTCTGGGCCTGTTTATCCCTGTGTCCACTGCAGTAACCTTCCCTAGGTTCTTCCCTCGACAACTGCAGATCAATGTTTTCGCTTGAGATCCCCGGGGACACAATGAACCAGATGTCTCAAGTTCTCCTTGTTTCTGTTTTGCCCAAAGCTCTCCTTCTGGCTGGATCAAGCACTGTTTCCAGTCATCCACATCCCAGTGCCTGTCAGTGCCTGCCAGTACCTGCCAGTGCCTGTCTCCTGTACTGAGATCACTTTATACAAAGTTTTTAAGATTTTCGTTTTGTTTTTGAAGTGCTGTGGATTGAGCCCACAGTTTTTCATGATTAGCAAGCACCCTACCAGTGACCCCTACCTTCATGTGTTGGCCCCATTGTGTGAGAATATGAACACTTCCATAATTTTGAGCCAAATTTGAACCAAACTTTAATTAAATACTGGCCAGGATGATGGATTCTGGCCAGGTCCATCCAGGTTCCCCAGAAAATGGCAACGAGTCATATTTTTCCAAGTCTTATAAGCGTAAACCCATAAATCTATGCCTTTCCCACCAGGTCTAATCAGGGGCAAGCATGTATCCTGATGTCCTTCCTGTACCTCCTACCTCCATGTGCTCAAACACATCTGGTTCAGCTGGGTCAAACAAGCTTGTTTAGGGGAGCAAGAATGTGTGGTTTGTTTTCTCACATAAGCAATAGCCCCCACATTTCAGGAAGTAGCCGTGCTTGGGCAAGGGGTTTAAAGGTTAGAGGCATTTTTGTTTCATGGCTCTCTTAGGCATAGTACCTTACATAAAACATAACTTTGTCTCTCACACATGCCCAGCCCTCTTTTTATTTTTTGGCAAGAGGGTAGACAGTGGGAAGGAAGGGTCCACTCTGGCTTAGACTGTGGGAGTACAGCCCATCATGGCAGGGAAGTGAAAAGGGCTTGAACACCAGACTTCTGGTTGTATTGTGTATGGACAGTCCAGGATCTCGACTCTGGAAATGTTCTTTTTAAAACCTGAGACAGGATCCACTAAATTATTTAGGCAGGGCTTGAATTTACTGTGTAGCTTAGACAGGCCTTGAACTTGGGACCGTGCCTCAACCTCCTGAGTGGCTGAGAATACAGGTGTGTACTATCAGGCCAGCTCCTTGTGAACACTTAAACCCCCCCCCACATCCGCACCCACACCCCCGCACACCCCCACACCCCATACACACACATACTCACACACCCATACACACACACACACACACACCCATACACACACACTTCCCCCCCCACATTTTTATCTCTCATGGGTCTCTCTCTTTGAGATTCTGTGTCAGCAGCTAAGGGCACTGCTCACTGGCCCTCCATTCAGATGGCCTAGCTTAAGTTCTCTCTTGTTTTCCTTTTACTACATGCCATTGGACAAGGATCTCACCCCCTGTGCCTGTTCCTTCCTGTCTACAGTAATGATGATAACAGTGGAATAATCCTGTGAACTTTAAATGACTCAGTGTTCGTAGGAGACTCTGGGCAGTGTCTGTCACAGAGAAAGCTTCAAGCACTGTGTGAATAAGGGCTATTATCACCATATGGGTCACTGTTACTTCTAGAAGTGCTTTGTTGGAGTCTCCTACACATTGAGAGGTAGTGAGAATATGCTGGTGCCTGTAAGCTATCCTTTCTTTTTCCAATAATGACATGTCTCTTTATTCTGGGGAACTTCTATTAAAAGTGGCTTTACTGGGCTTGGTCATACACAGATACCAGGGCAGGAGAAGAGCGTTTGGCTCAGGCCTGGCCAATCATGATACTGCATTTCTGGTTCAAAATATGGGGCTTTTTGGAGTACTTCTCAGCGCGGCAAGCATCTGGACTCTGCAGCAGCTGCTGAGCTGAGATAATGGAAGATTTGTGGTGGAGTAGCCATCCTGCCTGTCTGCATAGAGCAAACTCATCAGACATGGAGTAGAGATGAGGCAGAGAGCCAGAGAGAAAAAGTCTGAGAGGGAGGCAGTGTTGTGGTGTGAGGGGAAAGAAGAAAGAGAACACGGCCTCATAACTGGGAGTTTGGGGGCTGGTGTTCCTAAAGACCTTCTTACCCAGACCTTCCCTGTCTGGAAGCCGAGGCTTCCTTTCTGGCTTACAGCATTTTGAGTGCTGTTGTGTAAGAAGAATCACAACTATCATGTCCTTCATGTTGAATTTGTCCTCTCCTTTTCCTCCCTTCCTTCAATGCCCTCCTTCTAGAGCAAAGGAGGGAGGAGGGCTGCTGCCTCTCTTCTCTTCCGGACTCAGTTTCTCCTTCAGGCTGTTGCCTTTGTCTATGCTTTCACCAATGGTAACTGTCCTCATTTCTTCCTAAGTCTCTGCTCACTTCTCCCCCATGCCCTCCCCTTACATCCCCGCTTCCCTTTGTGCAGAAACATCTACCTCAGTTTACCCTTTGACTCCTGTTGTATATCTTTGCAGCTGATAGGCTTGGTCTTTCTTCTCTTTAGACCTCAATCTTGGGTCATTTGTAAAATATTTTCCTGTTTTACACAGTTGTTATATGCTAACACTCTTGAACTTGCCAACTGTATTTTTTAAAGTAGAGTATAAAAGACACTACTCTGTTATGTTTTATATCCTAAACATTTCCTGGGGGCACATTTTGCTCTGGTGGTTTATTGATCTTTCAGCACTGGCTGTCCCCTGTATCAAGTCAAGCTCAGTTCAAAAATGAAAACCACAGCAAGTATTTAACTAGTCTTCCCTGTGCCGGAAATTCTGCTTCTCTTCAAGAGTCAGACCAGGTCCTTTATCTAGACCTGTTAAAGTTTCATAGCCATTTAAAGGAAAGCTATAGCACTCTTTCTTACAACTTCAGGTTAATGAATGTAGGAGTGACGAATACAGACAAGTCATCATTAGGCAAACACTATAATAATAATAATAATCACAGGTAAGAACCATTGATGAATGCTTAAATTGCTGGATAAACTATAACAAGTGTATGTATGTATGTATATGTATGTATATATGTGGTTTCAATGAATCTCCCCAAGATATATGGGCAACTTCACACTGTAGAAACCCAGACAACATCTCCTTAACCTAGCAATCAAGATTAGCAGCACTGCTGGGCGGTGGTGGCACTTGCCTTTAATCCCAGCACTCGGGAGGCAGAGGCAGGTGGATCTCTGTGAGTTCTAGGCCAGCCTGGTCTACAAGAGCTAGTTCCAGGACAGACTCCAAAGTTACAGAGAAACCCTGTCTCAAAAAGCCAAAAAAAATTAACAGTACCACTCTTAATAACAGCATTATGCAATCAAAATATGATTCAGCAGGAGCGTATGGTTTCCCTCTGTGATGTTCTTGGCAAAAAGATACAGCTTCCATTTAGTCAAGAAAAGTCATCATGTAAAGTCAGATACAAGGACCTCCTGTGACAACACTGACCTTGACCAGTACTGAGTACTGGTACCTTCCCATGTGCCAAAGTCATGAAGGACGAAGAAAGACTGAGGAAATGTTGGTGCACGCTGGAGGGCATTTAAAAGACAGGATGTCCAAATGAGTGCGACCCGAACTGGATCCTCAACAAGAAAAGACGATGGAGAAGAACTGGTGAAATCTGGGGAGAGAACTTTATTGACATTTATTTTCTACCTTGGATCATTGCACTGATTTGCTGTCTAGGTTATAACCAAAGCCTCTGGGGTTTTTTTTTTTTTTTTTTTTTTTTTTAAAAAAAAGCTATGCTTCCTAATGTGCGAGATTCAAGAGGAGCCTAACTGCATAGTAAAAGAGGAAGAGTCATCTATCAATGAAGGTCATAGGAATAGCTTCAGCTTGTCTCTCTAACCTTCTGTACTAAGTCTTTACAAAGACTGCAACCGCTGCCTCAGAGGTATCTGTATTGGCCTGAGCTTCCTAGATGGAAGATAAGCAGATCAGAGAAGGACCAGATGTGGACTGTACTCTGTGTCCACCCCGCCCCCAGCCCCATCTCTGTTGTGCTGACCTATTTCCGCCAGGCTTTGATGGGTTCAGTACCCATGCACTTGAACATGTGAACACTGTGAACTTCAGCAGCCGCCCTCAGGCTCGGGACGCCTGTGAGAGCTGGCTGTGCGATTGTACACAGCCCAGTGGTGTAGAAGAGTTGACCACAGTTCCTTAGGTAAGCAGTCGAGAGAGGCTTTCATTAACTCCCCAGAAGTCCTGACAGAAAGAGGCTCAATTTGTTCTTGACTATGCCAGCTGTATTACTCGCCCTTGGGCTTTCCTTCCTCCTTTCACCTGCTCTGTCTCACCACTCTTGGAGTCACATTCATGAAGAAATTACTTGCCCATCATTTAATCAGTTTTAAGCGGAACTCAGGCTAAGATGCCTTCAGTGAGAGAAATGAAACCACATAGAGTTAGAACTAGCAAGGAAAATCCAGGGCATTTCCTTTGTAGATAAGACCCTCTGCAGACTTTTGTTTATCTCTGTCTTTGTTAGTCACCTTTCTATAGTAAAAACCAAGTACCTCATGTAGTCAGCTTAGGCAGAGAAAAGGCTTACTGTGGCTCATAGTTTATAGGTTCTGACGCATTATATCACGTCCCCTGTTCCTTTAGGTCTGTGGAGAAGCAGCACATCATGATGGTAACTCTAAGTTGAGCAAAACCAGTCACTCTATGGTTAGGGGCTAAAACAGGAAAAGAAAGACCCACGGTCTCTCCAGCCCCTTGCAGGATGACCAGTCATCCGATGACCTCCCATGAGGCTAACCCCTGAATGTTCCAGATGTAGACTCCAGCTCTGCCCCGCCTTCCTTCTATTTTTTTTTTAAATTAACTGAATTTTATTTATTTTAAAAGCCCGGGATAGATGGAGTTTCATTTTGAAACCCAGACTAATCTTAGGCTCTCGACCTTCCTGTCCCTACATCACTAATGCTCGCATGGCAAATGTGTTCCACCGTAGACCACTTTTTTCTCTTCATTTCAGTAGACGAACTACTTCAGAATCAGCTTTCTTTCTCCTCCTTTCTTTCTTCATCGTCTCCTTTGACCTGTCTTTCCTTATTCATTAACCTCCTTCCACTTTCCTTCTTTGGTGTTCCATTTGCAGCTAATGGCTCACCCTCCTTAGCCCCACAGCTGAAGCCAGAAGAAAACAATGGTGCTTAAACAGTTTTCCTGCTCTCTTTAAACCAACTTCCACTGGACAGTGGTGGCTACTGTTGCTCCTACAGCGCTCTTGCAAATTCAATCTATGAATTTGCTAGTGTGTTGAGTTTCCTGTCTGTATTTCCCATCTTGCAACTCTCACCATACTCTTCATCAGCTTCTGTCACACCGGGTGTTTGCGCATGCTCTTTAGAACGAAGCAGCCATGCCATGAAACAGATCAGTGAAGAAGTCCTAGTGAACTGCCTGGCTTGTTCAAGATTACAAGAATCCAGTTGTTCATTTGGTAAACATGCCCTGTGTGCCAAGCATATGCTGCACTTTCTTCTAGGTGCTGGGTGAATGAATGCCAGTGAACGAAACAGAGAAGAACCTCCTGCCCACATTTATAGTCCAGGGAATGGCAATGCAGTCACAGAGGCTGGGCACAAATACTGCATCTCTTCTAAAATACAGGTTAAGGAGCTGGAGCGGTGGCTCAGCGGTTATGAGCACCGGCTGCTCTTGCGGAGGACCTGGTTCATTTCCAGCACCCACATGGTAGCTCACGACAGTCTATAACTCCGGCCCCCGAGGTTCGGATGCCTTCTTCTGGCCTCTAGGGGTACCTCATACAGGTGGCATACAATCATGCATTCGGGTGAACACTAAAATACAAATTAAGCATCCTCAGTTGGAAATATGAAATCCAAACACTGCAAAACTGTAAGTCTTTGGCCGTTGATCTGATACTATAAATAGAAAGTTTCTACCTGATTTCATGTGGTGGGCCACAGTCAAAATGCAGGTGCACAAACATTCTAGAAAATTACCTTCAGGCTACGTGTGTGCATGCATATGAATTACAAATAAATTGCGTGTTTAGACTTGGTCTGTGTCTCCAAAATTTTTAATTATGCATATACAAGTCCAAAACAACTTTGCGTTCAAAATGCTTCTGCCCTCAGCATTTTGACTATGGGCTGCTCACTGTAGTCTTTCCCTGGACCTCATTTCCTTGACAAGGCAGGTGGAGCTCCCATTCTTCTCCCTATCACTAACTGTTCTTGTTAATTTCTGATTCATAATTAAAATTGACTTTCGAGACTCTCGTGCACACCTGTAATTCTAGCATTGAGGAGGCTGAGGAAGGGGAATCACTCAAGTTCAAGGCCAGTGTGGGCTGCTTAGCAAGACCTTGCTCCCCTCAGAATCAGATAGGGCTGGGAGATGGCTCAGGGGTGGTTAAGAGCTTACACTGCTCCTTGGGGTGTGGGGCTCTTCCTCCTACATCAGGCAGGTTCAGGGAATCAATTGCTCTTTCTCATCTCTATGGGCACCTACACACATACACACACAGATACAAAAATAAATTGTGTCTTTGGCCTACTCCCCTCAGCTACCCGACATTTTTTCTCTGGAGGTACTCTTGGATACTCTGATGGTTTATTCTATAAATTTACAGAATTTAGGATCACCTAGGAGACACACCTGTGGATATAACTGAGAAGGGTGACGGCCCCTTTTCTGTCTCTGCTGAAACCGTGCAATCTGAAGGCCGGAAGGAGGCCCCCAGAACATGTTTCCACCCTAAGCTACAGTTCTTAGAATTGACAACAGAGTGTGACAGAGCCACCCCTGCTTCCCCTGATGCCTTGAAAGGGAAGTGAACTATGACTGCTTTTCAGTTCAGCACACACTCTCTTTGAATTCGCCATTTTTTAAAATTAAGGCATTTATATTGGGGATCTGGGTAGAATGCTGTCCAGCTCAACTCTTTACTCACAGAAGTATAAGCAAGGGCATCTCCATTTCTTTTGTTTTTGGGGGCAGGGTCTTGTTATGTAGCTGTGGCAGTTTGAACGTAATTGTCCCCCATAAGCACATAGAGAATGGCACTAGTAGGAGGTGTGGCCTTATTGAAGTAGGTGTGGCCTTGTTGAAGGAAGCATGTCACTGTGGGGGTGGGCTTTGAGGTCTCCTTTGCTCAAGCTTCACTCATTGGGACATTCAGACCATTTTCCTGTTGCTGGAAAGATGTAGGATTCTCAGCTACTTCTCCAGCACTATGTCGGTCTACACGTCACCATCTCCCACCATGAAGATAATGAAGTAAACTGCTGAAACTGTCAGTCAGCCCTAATTAAATGTTTTCCTTTGTAAGAGTTTCTTTGGTGTCTCTTCACAGCAACTGAAACCCTAAGTGGGACAGTGTGCTTGCTGACTTCAAACTTACCATGTAGCCTAGCCTGGCCCAGACTTGTGGCATTTCTCCTGCCTCTACCTCCCAAGTGCTAGGATTACTCACGGGTACAAACCATTATGTTCAGCTTCCATCTGTTGCAATTGAACGGTAGGGAGTTGACTGACATTTCACCAAGCTTCCTTATAACTCTTGCTTTCTTTCTTTCCATGGTACATGGCCCAGCTACCAAAGCCAATCATTTGTTAGGGATTTACTCCCAGGCCCATGCCACTGTGCTGAACATCTAACATCTACCTTTCCACAACTTTTAAAAATGTAAACGCTTTCTGGGAGGAGATGATGCTTTAAACTTTAATGGCTCTTATCACATGTCTTGTCTATCAGAAAGAAGTGGGCAGAATGAACCCTAAACTTCTCCCTTGTAAAAAGGGAGGCAGATAGACCTTGAAAGATAAGAGGGACCTCCAGTAGAAGTCAATATGATAATCTCTGGGACCAGCAAGGCCTGGCTGACCTTTTGTGATTGCTGAGGATGTCATCAAGGGTAGGGGTGGCATTGATAGGGCAAAGGGAGACTTTAAAGGGTTGTGCTTTCTGCCCCAGGGGCTTTGTCCTTACTTCCTGTGGTGATAGGGTTGCAGTGTTGTTTCCTGGCATCCCTTTGACTGCTGTATCCTCAGGTTAAGCAGTTACCCACTTTGAGCTAGATGTATACAGATGTTCATTTGGCTATGAGTAGTATGGCTTAGAGAGGACTAATTTTCGTTTTGGCTTTCTCCTAAATCAGAGAAGAAAAGCGCAAACATTTGGAGGAAAGCATTTGATAGAGTGTGGAAAGGGTCCCCGGTACCTCCCTTCACGTGACTCACGGAGGCCTTTCCAGAGCTCAGTGCTGTCTCTGTCACCAGCCTGCGAAGTGGTGCAAGTCAGAAAAATGAGCAAAACCAAACCAATCTAACAAGCAAACAAACAAGAAAACAAAGTCAACAGTTTACAATGGAACAGGAGGCCTTGACTTTAACATCCGGGAGGCTTTGCCCGGAGGCTCATCTTTCAGATCTTCTGCCTGGTTTTAAAGCCTTGAAATTTGTGTTGCGTCATCCCCGGGATACATCTCTCCTTATCTACACTCAAGTTTCTGGGCTGTTTTCTGTTATGTTTGCCAAGGACGATGACCCCAGCTGGTGTCTGACCTTTAGGTGGTGGGATGCACCTTCCGTCAGTAGTAGTGACCCATTCCTGGGGGGACTTAACAGGGCATCTGTTGGCCTCTGGGGGCAGGAAACATTTCATACACTTCTCAAGAGAGACAGGGCTCCAGGCAGTGTCTCCTCTAAAATACATTTTTTTTCAGTGTTAAAAGAAAATAACAAATTTACAAGATAGGTTACTTGATGTAGCTTAGTCTCTGATTCCAATGGGACAAAGATGCCAGTGAGCAGACCTATGACTTAGTCTCTTTAATTTCATGTGTCATTGTTTGGAATGCCTGAATGTGATCCCAAGGAATGTAAACTGTCTTTAAAATTAGAGTTCTCATGGCTGCTTTTCCTGTTGATAAGTGTTTAAAAATGCAAGCAGAAATCTAAGCCATCCCTCTGTGCTGAGGGCCAAGGTGTTTTGGCAGATTCACTTCTTTCTGTAACAGTCCCTCTGCTACCATTTTGGAGCAGGCTGCTGCTGTGGGTGATGTCTTCTGATATCATTGCTTTGCCTGTGCAGCATTTTTAAAAGTGGAAGTTTTTCTGTTGTTATTGTTTAACATGCATTTTTGGTAAATCCACAATGGGAGATCTCCAGGTAGACATGAGCTCAGTCTCATGGCCATTTTCAGTCCAGTGGCACTCACATTCTTCTAATATGCATTTATCTAGTATTACAGAGCAGAGGATTTCATTGATAGAGTTGTATATATATATTCTTTGTTCTGGGATTCACACTTTGAGGAATACTTTTATCTAGGAGCTGGGCTTGTCGACCTCTGTACAATTACCATTTTGGTCAGGTGAGTACTTAAAGCTATTCTTAGTATAGTAGAATATTCCTGGCCTCTCTCTACTAGATATCAGAAGCGTTACTACATTCCCTTCAGTTGTGACAACCAAGGATGTCCCCAGGCTCTGGCAGACATCTCCATCCATCCATGGTAGATTTGAAATCTACTGCATTAGAATGTTCTTAATGCAAGCATCCTGGACACCTGAGCTCTCCTATGGTGATGGATTTGTATGTGGCCTTCTCGTCTCAAATGCAATTTTGTATAAAAATAATCAGTTTTGTGTTTTTTAAATTTTATTTGTTTAAAAAAGAAACTATCTTTTTTCATTTTACATACCACTTCCTACTCCCTCACCTCCTCTCATTATCTCCAACTCCCCCACCCAACCCTTATCCACTCATCAGAGAGGGTAAGGCACATTGCTTTGAGGAAGGACCAAGGCCATCCCTACTATATCTAGGCTGAGTAAGGTATCCATCCAAAGAAAATGGGTTCCCAAAAGCCAGTACAAGCCAGGAGGTGGTGGCACTTTAATCCCAGCACTTGGGAGGCAGAGGCAGAAGGATCTCTGTGAGTTCATAGTCAGTCTGATCTACAAGAGCTAGTTCCAGGAGAGGCACCAAAGCTACACAGGGAAACCCAATCTCAAAAAACAAAACAAAGTAAAACAAAAAGCCAGTACAAGCAGTAGGGATAAGTTCTGGTGCCACTGTCAGAGGCCCCTCAGTCTGCCCCAGCCATACA
>PVIU01032928.1:0-12999 GCA_004026605.1 Ondatra zibethicus | reverse complement strand
AACTATATATGTTGGTTTAGCTTAGCAACCCCCAGAATCAAGTATCTCTCTGTAGTCAAATAATTTAAAGAAAACACAAGACGAAACATAATCCAAACTCTCTGTGTATTTTTCATCTGTATGTGGCTTATTATTATTATTATTTTTATTTCTTTAATCTATGATTGTCTATAATCTGACTCTTTTTATTTATTTATTTTTTATTGCTTTATAAATAATACCATTCAAAATTTCCACTTCCTCCCCTCCTCCCATTTCCCTCCAGCTCTCCCACTCACCCTACCTCCTCCCCCTTCAGTCCTAAGAGAGGACAGGGTACCCTGCCCTGTGGAAAGTCCAAAGCCCTCCCCTCTCCATCCAGGCTGAGGAAGGTATGCATCCAAATAGACTATAATCCCAAAAAGCCAGTACATGCAGTAGAGACAAATCGCAGTGCCATTAGCATTGGCTTCTCAGTCTGCCCCAATTGTCAGCCACATCTAGAGGGTCCAGTTTGATTCCATTCTCTTTCAGTCCCAGCCCAGCTGGATTTGGTGTAATCTGACTCTTTAAAGACTTTGTTTTATTTTTTTAAAAAACATTTATTTTTTTTTCACAACTATTTCTTCTCTCTTCCAAACCTACATACCTTTATCCAATACTGTGACCCATATAGAGGTCTTTTTTATCTTAATTTGTCTTTATAGTATATCTGCAATTATTTTTTGATCAGGAGCACTTTCTTTTTCTTTTTTAGTGCTAAGCATGTATGTCTAGGACCAACTTCAGAACCCTGCCTGCTTGCTCCACCCAGTCCAACATAGTGGAGGTTATGTTCACCACCAGCTCTGTGAGCCATTCTCTTTGCCCCAGTTCCACGGAAGCAGTGCATCTATGCCTCTATTAAGCAATTTGTAACACATTGCTCACAGACCCCCTTTAAGTGCAGGACCTCCAAAAGAACCAGAGCTATTTGTGCCGCAAGTACCACCACGAACTAAGAAAACATTTCTTAATGAAGTAATGCAGATTTTTGCTGCTAATGTTGAATAAGGAAGCCTACTAATTTAGGAGCAAACAGAGCCCACCCAAGAAAATCTTGCTACCATGAAGCCATGCTTAACTTTTTTTTTTTTTTTGTGTGTGTGTGTGTGTGTGTGTGTGTCTAAAATTCTTTTCCAAGATCTCTCAGGTGTTATGTGAATGTAGCTGCCCAATGTTGGTGCCAATTTGTAGGTGGATGACTGTTTGTTTGTTCCTGGCCATCCAGACCTGAAATAATCACACAGAAATTATATTAATTACAACACTGTTTGATCAATAGCTTAAGCATATTTCTACCTAGCACTTCCACCTAAATTATCCCATTCCTATTATTTTATATTTTACTATGAGGCTAGTGGTTTACCAGTAAGGTTCCAGCTGGTGGCTCGTGTCTTTCTCCTTTGGCAGATACATGGCATATCCCCAACAATGCCTCCTTTCCCCCTTTGTTTCTGCTTGGAATTCCAGCTTTGTTCTTTGTCCTACCATAGAGCCAAAGAAGTTTCTTTATTAACCAATAGTAATAAAACATATGCACAGTGTACAGAGGGAAATCTTACATCATTTATATATGCCACCAGGTGTAGGAAGGCAATCTGAGCTCTAGAGAACACAATTACACAATTGTGCTTCGTCATGATTTTCCCTTTGGTCTGAAAGCAGCATTCTGAGCATGTTACCTTTAGACAGATGGAATGTTCTGCCGCTCAGTATGTGCAGGCACTGTGTAGGAGGAATAAGGCTACATAGGATGTGATTACTGATGAAGTTCTTGGTGGTCTTGTTTTCAGTGTTCACTCTGTGAGTCACTTTATCTACATTGGAAGGTATAACGTGAGGAATCTCAAATACACTCTGACCCTCAATGCTTTCTCACAATCACTACATTTACATCATCAGAATGCTAGCATGCCTTTTACTGAATTACTCTGACCATATTTCAGAAAAGCCAAAAACTCCCATATCCAATTAATATTTTGTCAAGTCAAATTTGCATTCACGCAGTCTCTTCATGCCCAGGATAGAATGACTAGACCAGGAAAGAAGTTGTCATGGATGACAGAGAAAGAGAAAAGATATGGCATAGCCCAGTCTTTATCAGGGACTAGAACCTGGCATCCAGGTGAAGGTGGGACATGGAAAAAACTATATTACTGTATTCATGAGGACAAGATGAAGAGAGAGGAAGATGCTGATGCTGCTATAGTTAGAAATGGTATAGTGCTTCCCGTGGTCATTTTTGTTTGTTTTCTTCATGAACTATATTATCTAAGCACGAATCTGGTAGATGGCCACTTTCATCAAGAAGTAGGACAATCTAAAAATGGGAAAGAAAGTCATTTGTGAAATTAGCAGAGTGAAGAATGCCAGGAAAATAGTACAATTGTCCCAAGGCCCCAAAGTCCTCAGCATTCTATGCAGTCTCCCATAGAACCCCAAAGTGGAAAACCTCACCTGACTTGACGGGCTCACGTTACTGACCCTCCACCCCATCTAGTACAATTCCTTACACCATCCCTCCCTGCTGCTGCTAAGTATGTTCTGTAGCTCTTCAGAAATGCCAACACTCAGACTTCTTTGACTTTGTTCTCTCCTTTCTTCCTATATCTCAATTAGCACATTGCCTCACCCTTTCAAGTCTTTACTGTTCCATTACTCCACATGTTCCCAGGCCAGTATCTGTAACTCTAAAATTTCATTCAGTGCTGTGTCATCCATTCTACTCATTGCTCTTATCCATTTTCCTATAAAAAATGTATTTTACATGTTTCTTAGTTGTTATTATTTTCTTTGACTCTCGAGGTTAAAAAATACTTATGCATTACTTTTTGTATATTTTTTTAAATTTTTAATTATTTTTTTTTACAATTTGTTAGTTTAATTTACATCCCTACCATACTTTCTCCTCCATCCTCTCCTCCCAGTCCATCCCCTATATCTTCTCTGTCCCCATCCCCCAGTCCTCTCCTCCTACAATTCTATTCAGGAAAGGGAAACTTTCCATAGATATCAATAAAACACAGCATATAAAGCTGCAGTAAGACTAAGCACTTTCCCTTTTATTAAGGATGGGCAAGACAACGCAATATCAGAAATATGGTCCCTGATGCTGGTTCAGTCTCTTTGAGCTTCTATGGCCCAGGATAGCTGATTTTTGTGAGTTTTCTTGTGATGTCCTTAAACCCTTATCTTCAACAGTCATTCCTACCTCTCTTCCATCCCCTTCCTCAACCCCCCCACTCCATCCTCTGATATCCTCCATCCTCTGATATCCTCCATCTCCCTCCTCCATTCATCTCCACCATTTTCTGAGCTCAGCCTAATGTTTGGCTGTGGGTCTGTTTCCATCAATTGCTCTAAGAAGTCTCTCTGATGACAGCTGGGCTAGGCACCAATCTATGAGTACAACAGAACATCATTAGGCCTCATTACATTGACACCCTTATTCCATAGGCAGGGCTGTTGTGGACTATCTGTTTTCACTGTGAAGACATGTCTTTGAGAAGGCATCTTCTGATTAGTTTTAAAAAGCTAAATGGGTGGGTAGAAATGGGAACATGGAATTAGGTATCGGAAGTATGGAGAGGGATATTACTGAAAAAGACAACTGGACAAGAGGAGAATTTTGGGGTGAGATAGAAACCTGGGGCAAGGGAAAGTCCTGGGAATCTACAACAGCACTTATGTATTTTTAGTCGTATGTGCATCTATACGGTGTGTAGATATAAGTGTGGGTAACTTAAAGATCTAGAGCATGGTATGAGATGGCTTGGAACTGAAGTTACATTGCCTGTAAGCCTCCTGACATTGGTACTGAGAATACAACTAGAGACCTTTGCGAGAGCAGGACCATTCAACCTCTGAGCATCTCACCAGCCCAGTAGGAAGATTTATGTCTATATTCACTAGTAATTAAGAGAGTTCCTGAAACATAGCAGCATGAAATAAGCTTTTCTAAATAAATGGGATGATTTTTAAGATGTAAAAATATGTCTAATTAAATATGAATCATCCATGTCTTTCTGTGTATGTCTATTGTGCATGTTTGTGTACATATGTTTGTTTACCTGTGCATACAGGCCAGGTAATTATTCTGGATGCCTTCCTTGGCTTCCTTCTAATCTGTTTTTGGGGCCGGACTCTCTTACGGAAGCTAGAGGTCACGATCTCATCTTGACTGACTATCCAGGAAGCCCAAAGTGTCTCCTGTCTCTGCTTTCTACTTCTGTATTATACACACTAGCTTTCACAGAGTTATCTTTTTAACGTTTTTTTTCCAGAAAGCTGATTCAAGTCCTTGTACTTTCTCAACAACTACACTCTTGTAGAAGCTCATTTTTCCACCCTCTCCATGTCTTAATTTAGTGATTAGAAAGCTTCTATTTGTTGCAAACACATAAGCACTGACTTTTTTGTCTAGATATGCAAGTTGTATCTCCATAACCTATGCACAGCTTTGTTTTTGAGGGTGTTGATAAGCATAAAGTGAACTGTAACCATCTGCCTAAGTAATGTGAAGGAGTTGTGAGAGCTCTGATGTATCTTGGTTTTATCATGAGCATAGATGCCTATTACAATTAAGATGTGAACCCATCTCTAAACTGTTATATAGAGCTCTGCCTATACACACCACATATAACCTCAAGAGCACCATATAAACCTCTTTTTTTGTATCTCTAGTGGTCTCTTTGTGACATGTTTCACATTTTTCTATCCATATCTTAAATAGCACATATTTACCAGATTGACAGACAGTAAACCAAATGTATTCCTTGATCTTGTACTCAGAACAATATTCCTATCTTCTCTCATTGTCATTAAAATATGGTCTAAGACTCTGGTCATTCAATCACAATAATTCAAATATGTTCACTGTGTTTAAATAGTAAAGGTTTCCTACAATTTTTCATTACAAAAATGGAGTCTTGATATTTTATTAACATTCTTCATTCGTGGGGAACTTTCTGCTCTTTATTTCAAGACACAGGCAAACAGTGTTTAAAAATGTTGTCTTTATAGTCATGTGCTCTATCATTGTTCAAGTGCACTTGGTCTTTAACAAGTCAGCAGTAGCTGTTAGTATTACAAGAGAGGACCTCTGCTCTTCTGTTCTTCAAGAGTAGGTGTGCTCCCTATGAAGAGAAAACCCACCGAGGCTGTAGAATACCACACAAGTGATGGAAAATATCCACATACAAATCTAAGCAAATCCACTCATTAACCAGAATTTTAAAACTGTGTAAGAGTATGAGTTATTCCAATGGTATCATTTGAGAAAATGAAAAAAAGTCATACCAACTTATCAATTACACTCTTTAATGATTTTTTTCCAAATTTTAATTTGTCCATATAACCCAAGAAGAATGTTGTGATCTCTTCTTTTTAAAAAATACATTTGTTAAATTTATTTTACATCCAGGCCACAGTTCTCGTGTCCTCCTCCCCTCCAGCTATCCCTCTATCTCCCCTCTGTTCCCACTCCCCAATCTTGTGCTGGGAATCTACCAAGGGGAGATAGATATTTGCTTACATCTCCTCAGGAAATGCCATTTAATGTATATGTTCTCTCGTGACGACTTTACGCTAATCATCTGCTTACTTCATTCAACAGCATAGAACTTATGATACAGAATATTCTGTCACCTTTCACATTTCATCTCAAATACCTGCTTCTCTACCTTCTGATGATGGGGCTTCATGAACCTATACATTTGATGCTAAGATTTTTTAAAACTAGGCAGTGAAAGTGCCATATAAAGAGAAAACAGCTCCTTGGGTGGATTCTATGATATTATCGGCCATGCAGAAAAGCTATGACAGGCTACAAGAATCTCAGATCCTGTCCCATGCTGGTCCGTATCCTGCACTATTGTCGTCACACAAGCTGGTTGTGTCTTGATATGAGAACCAATCTCCTGATACAGGTTTTGAATTTCCATCTTGATAAGTTTATCCCAGTTGATAAGAAGTCATGGGGTATGCTTCTCCACCCTCTAGAGTTCTATACTATTCCTCCTGCATGCTCTAACATTATTCTTTAACTGTTTTCTACTAAAAATTTTCTTATTCACCAGACATGGGTGACATTGCTACTTCCTGCCTAGATGTGATAGAGAATAAGATCTGTATTGAGTGGCAAACAAAAATCAGATACATAAATTTGAGTCACTGTTTGCAAGATGCTCAAACTGAAGGAATGAAAGATGGAATTACAAGACATAGGGAGGGAGTGTAATCAGATATTCTTAGCTTACCTATCTGTTTTCCCAAAAAGATTGACAAACTGATTGTCTGCCAACTGACAAGGAAAGGAAATACAGAATTTGTCCAGACGAAATTTTTGAAATTAAGAGTTTGGAACTCAGAATCTATGTAGCCCGCTTGGCCTGCTTACAGGACCATGCTAGAGAGTGAAGGAGAAACTCAGAGATCTAAGTTAGGTCTACCTGGAGTCTCCATCAAAATGCTGATACCATACCCAAGTATGGAAAGTACCATATTCTGAACAATGATCCATTATAGAGAATGGAACAAACCTCTGTGCAAGTTCACACTAAAAGTGGCAAAATGACCCATAAAGAATGACATTATAAAACCTCCACCTAGTTCTTAGTAATTTATTTACACTTTATTGTATTAAACTATTAAAGAATGAGTCAAGAAATCAAAAAACAAGACTGTAAAGGGACAGCTTGTTTCTATGCAATTTACCTGTATTCTAGGCACAAATGTAAAAGATTGCTAGGGTCTGATTGGATTCTAGAAAGCAAAGATAATTAATATGTAGCATAACCAAAGCTCAAGATGTCAGGCTTCCAGTCAAAGAAGATGAGAGACATAAAGAAACAAAAAGTCAAAATGGGATGGGAAACCACTAACTGACATTACTGAGAATTGAATATAATGATAGATTTAGCAGACTTGAGATTAATATCTTATTAGTTATCCCAAGAAGAAATGTCAGTGAATTTGCATTGACTAATGATTAAATCTGTATAATGTAGTAGGGAGGAGAGGGCTACGTTCCTGGTGCCCGGTTAGCTTATGCCCGAAATAATTACACAGAAACTGTATTCATTGAAATACTGCCTGGCCCATTAGTTCTAGCTTCTTATTGGCTAACTCTCACATATTTGTTTAACCCATTTCTAATAATCTGTGTGTCACCACAAGTCGTGGCTTACCGGGAAAGATTCAGTGTGTCTGACCTGGGAGCTTCATGGCAGGCGGCTCTCCCTGACTCTGCCTTCTCTATCCCAGAATTCCATTCTGTCTACTCCCCCCACCTAAGGGCTGCCCTATCAAAAGGCCAAGGCAGTCTCTTTATTCAACCAATGAAAGCAACACACAAATACAGAAGACCCTCCTACATCAGTATAAAAATAATATCCTAGGAACACAATTTCTAAATTTTGCTTGAAGGGCTGAAGAGAAGCCTCGGGGTTTAAGAGCTGGTACTGTACTTGCAGAGTACCCAGGTTTAGTTTCTAGCAACCACATCAGCTGGATCACAATGTCACATAGCACTAGCTCCAGGAGACTCTGATAATTTCTTATGGCCCCAGTGGCCACCTGCACATGTAGTGCACATAACTCATCCAGGCACATGGACACACACCCTGACATACACAGTTTGCAGTTTAGGTACCTGTGAGCAGCACAGCTGATCTAACAGGGCATGTAAAACTAGACGTGTTTTCACAGAAGCAGTTGTATCCTTCTCAGTGACTTCAGTAGGATGTCAGATAGGCCAAACTCAGGCTCCATGTACCACCCTGAGGTAAAGTTCCAAGAACCTTGTGAATAGCACTTAAATAATTAAAATGCCACAGTTACATACCGCTTCAGCTCCTCTGGTTTCGAACATCAGTAATCTATTATATTATAGAGAGGGAAACCTCAACCATATTTAAACATACAGTCATTCATGTTCCTTACATCCATGTCTAACCCTAAACCATATATTATTTAATATAGATAATATGTGAGGACTGATTTTAATTAAATATAACTTAGATGTTATATTTATGAGGACTAGACATTACACAAAAGAGAAAAAAAATCACATTTTGTTTCCACAGTTTTGCTGTTCTTATTTTTTAATTACTAGATGTTTATAACTATATTTTTAGGATTCATAAGTAATGATTATTTAAAAAATAATGTTGTCATTGCTATTGTTATTAATTTATTATTTTTGCTTACTCTCCTTGGTGCTAATATTTTAAAAGAAAGGGAAGACAAGGCTGCAGTTAGTGAGGCATTCTGAAGTCTGCCTGGCTGCTCAGGCTTGAAAACACGGGAAGGGAACATGTGATGATTCCCGGCTAGAGGGATGGTGCTCAATGGAAACAACACCCAAACCATTTTCTTGCTGTAATTTATTGTTTCAATGTATTCCTGTTATAGAGAATCAAGTTCAGAGCATCACTAACATAAGATTACCACTGAGTGAACTGCAATTTTTTAAAAAATAATATTTTTATGTTTATAATTAATTTTTATAAAATTATAAATTATAATTTCAAACAGTGTCTTGCAGTTTATCCCAGACTGCCTTTAAACTTCTGATCATTTGTCTTTCTCAGTCCCTGAGTACTCAAATTACAGGCTTAAATGAAGAGAGCTGTTTTGTTTCTTCTATTTAAACCAAACAAGTTCTTGCTAAACATTGCCTATTTTGTAAAATCCTTATTATCTATAATCACATATGTAAATGAGAAATAAATATATATAATGTTTGGTTTGCAGAAATTATATAAATTCCCTGTAATATCTTTGAATTCTGTTGAGATGCATGTTTCTCAGATGGCTCATATCTCAGTTCAGCAAGCATCTGCTCATATTATCAGGAGAACATTAAATAAAAGTGAGGATATGTGCATCTATAGGACACTAGACAGCACAGCTGTTTTATATTATCAGAGTCCTTTTGGTAACATCTGGCTCCCCATCAACTTTGAGGTTAAGAGGTTTGGGGAGTGGATGGGGAATGACAGAATGGGCAGCAGGCAAGGAGGTCTATCTGGAAGAATTGCTCGGCACTCTTGTGTTTCCTGAGACAGACAGGCTGCTGCCCCAGCAGGTGGGCATGCCTTGAACCCACATCCATATCTAGGAAGACAAAACAGTACATGGATCGTGTTCCTCCAACGTTTTAGAATGCAAACTCATTAGAATATGGTTCTCAGTAGAGAAAAATCCTCGTGTCTACACCATTGTGTAATAAATCATCTAGAATATGCATCGATTCCTACAGGGCTGCATGAGCAAACTTTCACACTTTTACTTCATAGCTGAATATTTTAAAATCTTTCTAGATTTATGGGATTATAGAATCTCTGGGTAAATAGAATAATTAGATAAACTATTTAAAATGATACTCCTATCGGCATTGCTTGCTAAAGCATCTTCCAAAGTAGTTCCACACTCAAAACTTATTTTAGACAGGAATTAATACCATATACTGAAGTGATTTAAATCCAACTGGGCATATTCATATGGAAGGGAGTCTTCTGTAATGATCCAGTTCAGGTGGGTTGAAGTAGGCCAACGTCCCTGCCTCTGCTCTATGTACTAAACGAATGCCCTGAGAATCATTTATGCACATTCACTTCCAGTTATGACCATCAGGTTTTCATTCTCTGATATAAAAATTTAAAGGGGAAAGACACAGGCTGGTACCACTGACTACAGAGTTTAATGAAACATGGAATTTTCAAAGCAAAATTCACACATTACTATCTACATTTCCTCCATTTCTTTTTTGCTTTTACTAAGCTTTTATTACAATTCTGTAATTGAATACAGTTACCCCTTCTAACAATATTAGGCAATATCAACTTATGTTGCATATAATCCATAAAACATTGCTAAAACATGAATCAATACAGAGGTTTTGCCATTATTCTGAGCCACGTGGATATAAGATGTTTTGAAAATTAATGTTTTATAAATTTTGTTATATGTCAAATCCATACCCCAATATATGTTCTAGATAAACTTTTTGTCTAAATTCTACTTGTTTTGAAACTCAAGCTAATCCTTTTATAAATGTAATGAATGAAAAGAATTAAGAATCTCAAAGATAAAGATAATGAGAAATTGGTGAGAAGAGGGAGATTTCATTTAATCCCAGAGATCCCAGAAAGGTTTAAAATATTAAGAGTTGATGTTTGACATGATCAGATTTTTATTTTCAAGCAATGAGTCATTTGGAGGGTCTGTGAAAGACATGGTAAAAATTGATGATATATTCCAAATGAGGTTAAAAGGTTGCTATGGTGTTATGGATGAGATGACTCCTGTAAGTAAGCCTCTGGTATTTAAATAGTTTGTCCCCAGTAGGTGGCTGTTTGGGGAAGATTAGGAGGCATGTTCTGGATGGAAGAAGTATATCACTGGGACTCACATCTTCTACCACAAGCATAAAATTGACAGAGCACAGAAAAAGGAAAAAGACTTTTGAAATTCTGAGTCCTCTGCTGCTGCTCTAATTATGTACCACCTGCTATCTCTGCTCTACCATCACGGCTTCTACCCTCTGGAATTTTAAGGTCAGTATTAACTCTTTCTTCTACAAGTTGCCATGGCTATATGTTCTATCACACTAGAAGAAAAATAATGAAGACAGTTGTTTAACTTGTGCAAGAGGCCCAGCAGGGTCTGGGGATGGGATTAGGTTTGAGAAAGGTGTTCAGGTTCAGTTTAGAGGTGATAGTTATATGTAAGTTACAGAGTTATGGCAGATACATGAATGAAGACTAGCTAGCTGCACTGGCTTCTGGATTCCTGATGTATAAATTATCTAGATTAGGAATAAGGCAGAGCAGAGGATGAATGAATAGATGACAGATTTGATGTGAGAGATTTTCAGTTGTATGTTCCTTAAAGATCAATAGCTGAAGTTATTCACTAGGCTGCCAGAGTTTAAGGGTAAAAAAAAATCTGAGAGGAATATGTGTACCTATTCCAAATTTACCATCAACCCCTTCTTGCTTGGTAGTTCCTCTTAGCTGTTGAGCCAACTGCTATTCGCAGTGCTGTTAAATTAGAGACACAGTGGTGAGAGCTTCAGGAACTTTGAGAGTTCTATGACCCTGTACTTTTCATGTTCGTCACCACAGTTCCTGATCTAGTACCATATCCATTTCAAGGAACATTTCCATAGCACCCAAGTTCACACTTTGAGTATCTAGCTCTGGGACTGGGACTGAACTTCGTACAGGAACCTCTTCACTGCCTATGCCTGGAGTTCTTCTCTCAAGTAACAGCCTTTCTCCTAGGTCACTACTGCTTTTGTTTCTCTCATGACCTAAGTATCTCTAATGCTAGATGAACATGAAAGGGTGATATAGCAAGATGCCATTTCCAAAATAAATGGGGGGAATCATAACTTATTTTTTAAAAAATTGATTTTTAATGAACCTAACCAGAGCACAAAGGAAAACAGAAAGAGAAAAGATACGCTGGTGAAGTAGCCAGAAGAGGTGATGTCATACACAGTTACAAATACCAGACTTCTGGTAGAGGAGGCTGGAGAGACAGAGGTGCTAGAGCGAGCAATCACTAATTGCACTAAAAAAAGTTGGTGGTTTTCACAATGGTTTCCTAATACACAGTCAAAACCCTGCATTACCTCCTCTGATGCAATATTTATAACACAGGGGATTAATAGAGAATGCAATAGAGGAAGGAGCAGAGGAAATTCTCATCATGTTTTACATTATTCAACTCAGAACCCAAATCACCAATGCTAACTTCATATATCTCATTTGAGGAGCAGACAGCACTAGCCACTTGGAGGAAGACATGAACTGAGGAGAAACGTTTTGTTTCTGTACCATCTTACCTCCTTTACGTTATGGGATCAGATCAATCAGGCAGACATCCAGACTCAGAGTCTGGTGGGAGTTGTGGTCCACACTCACAATGAGGTCTGCTGTTAGATGTTAAGACGAGGGGCAAGTCCATGCTCCTTCCCATTCCACTATTACCAAATCGCTGAGTGAACTGTAACAGAAGGATGTGGAATTCCAATTCCCACACTAACCTCCCCCCTATAAAATCTGTTTTTTATTAGTAATTTACAGCTAATGTACTTTGCAGAAAGTCCCCCTGTTCTGAGGTTATTCACACCTGGAATGAAATTCTGAACTATCCAAAGGGAGGAATAACTTTACCCAGTCATAAAACTCTCAGACTTCAAGACCTCCAAATTTAACTCCTAATAATGTTTTAAAAGTCTCTCCTTTTTCTTTCATTTCTCCATCTTTCTCTTTCTTCATCCATCATTCCCTCCCTCCCATGTTCTCTCTTTTTCTCTTCCTTCCTTCCCTTATTCCTTCCTTTTTCCCTACCTCTGTTCCTCCCTTTCTTCCTTCCTAATGGCCTTCGTTTTACCCTTATTGTAACAGCAAAAGCCTTAAATGGGTTTTATAGTTCACTAATCTTGTGGTACATATTCTGAATATGACCTCTCCAAAGATAAATTATTAGATGGACTCAGCTAGTTATTCCATATACACAGTTTATGTGATGAATTTAAACTTAAAAATTCGGTCAGAAAAATAAGCTGCAAACAAAGTGTCCTTTAGGCATTTTGGTTCTCATGGAGATTTCAATAATATAAAATATGCCTTAAAATTGAAATTGGAATACATCTCTTATTTATATTTAAAATATGTTTAAGATTAAGCAAAGCTGCTATAGACTTACATTTGATGGCTACAGTTAAGTACTAATACTTTGGGAAAGCACTTTTCAAGTTTATGTGTATATTAAATAATATAGTGGTGTGTGTGTGTGTGTGTATTTCCGACAAAACCAAAAATGTGAAAAGTTTTCATGTTCAAGAATTGTTGTTAAGTTTGTGTCAATTATGAACATAAGCCTGCTCAATGAAAAATTGCTGAATATTGGAAATTCGTGAATTGTGTATTCTATATATATTATTAAGGTGACACATATTTGAGG
>PVIU01032927.1:0-13002 GCA_004026605.1 Ondatra zibethicus | reverse complement strand
GAGAGAGAGAGAGAGAGAGAGAGAGAGAGAGAGAGAGAGAGAGAGAGAGAGAGAGAGAGAGGAGTTCAGGGTCATGCTCAATTACACAGTAAGTTTGGACTGACTCTCTCTCTGTCTGTGGGGGGGGTACAGGCATGTTTACATATACACATACACACATACACACACACATACACACACACACACACACACACACACACATATAGCAAGCTCTTACCCTCTCAGCCATCTCTCCAGCACCAACCTCAAACCCTTGATCCTCCTGCCTCCACCTCCAAATGCCAGGATTACAGGCATGCACGTTCATGCTCATATTTGTGTGTGGTTTCTTTACTGACTTCTCCCAAGTTTCTCTTTTAGTCTGCCATCTGTTTCCTGCAGAGCCCTCCCTGGTACACTTCCTCATTCTGTTCCCCACTGCCATTATGGTCCTCTTGGATTCCCGCTCTCATAGCCTGCTACCTTAACTGTTTTTAAGTGTACAGTCTAGACTATAAAGTATACTCTATGGTAATGAGACACCTTCATGACTTATTTCCAGGGTTCTTCAGAACATTTTCATTGTGCAAAACTGAAGCTTTTAACCCAACTTAGAACTTCCCATTTCTTTCTTTCTCACCTCTGGCCGCCACCATTCTACATTTGTTCTATGAATCTGAGCACCCAATGTTGCAACAGGGCCCCAGATCTTAGTAGGCCCCGAGACAGCTGACTCCATTCAGGCTGTAAAACTCAGCACATAAACAGCACCACCTGCCAAAACTAAAGCAAAGACCTAATCCACCAAAGCCCCTGGGAAAGTCTGTGAATGTATTAACCTTGCTTTTTGGCTTCTGTAGTTTCTCTTCTGGCTGACTGTTCTTGTCAACTGAAGAATGTCAACCCAGGAGATGTTTTTATGCTTAAAAGCGCACCCTGAGAAAGGTCCAGGGCTACACTGAGATCCTGAGCTCCCAGTGTAATTGCCAGCCGGATAATAAAGACTTCCTATTGGCTTTAACCCATGTCCGAGAGCAGTCTTCTCTGGTGGATTCCTCATGACAATGGAAGTGGAATCCTGTAGCGTTTGTCTTTTTGAAGCTGACTTATTTCACTTAGCATCGTTCATCAACACTGCAGCACAGGCTGTGTAGAATTCCTTTGCATCCATACACTTTCAAGACCAGGCTGTTTAGGATTCGTTTGCATACATACACTTTCAAGACCAGGCTATGCCCTACTCCAGGTTACTCCATGTTTTATGAAACAGTGGTTTTTCAGGCTGTGAACTGCCCTATTCTACAAGCAGCTTTTGATTTCATTTTGAGGGAGAGACGGATGACTGTGACCCTTAAATGGACACATAAGCAGCAACATCTGTCACGTTGCCCTATCCAGTACAGACTGACAAACAACTTATTCCTGGGACTAAAAAGAGAGCCACCCTATACCTTTATTAGGGACAAATGAAACTGTGGGAGCATGTGGGCGTATTAAGACAATTGCATAAAAGCTAGGCCTAAGAACTTATCAGACACATCAGGAAGGAAAAGGGATATGACTCTCTTGCCTGGACCCTGAAGTGATGGACACAAAATACTGCTGTGTTGTGACCCCAAACCAACCAGTTACCTGACACATGTTGTGTGTGTCAAAGAGGAGGACTCCCTGGCTTGCCCCTACCCACACACCTACTTTGATGGAGCCTACTGGATGCCTGCCTGTCAGTCTGTTTTCTAGTCTGGACCTGGACCTGACCTATTGATTCCTGCTTCTGACACAGTTTGTTTTATCCCCCTTGAAGCTGAATTCTGTAGCTTTGTGTTCAAACCTGACTAGAGCGTCTCCCTCCCAGCACTGATTAGATTTGTTATCTATACAGACTCTTTCTTAGCAGGCTTCTGAGGCCTCTTCAACTCTACTGCAGCCTCTTTACTTTGTATTCATTCTGTAACACACGCACACACACATGCATGCATGTACTCAAATACACACACAGATTTACTATGTGTGGTGTGCTGTGTGATATAAGAAATAACATTAGTGCTGGGTGATGGTGGTACACACGTTTAATCCCAGCACTTGGAAGGTAGAGGCAGGCAGATCTCCATGAGTTTGGGGCCAGCCTGGTCTACAGAGCAAGTTCCATGACAACTAGAGCCACACGAAAGAAACTCTGTCTCAAAAAACAAAAAGGGAAAGAAAGAACATTTGTAATTAAGATCAAAATAAAAAACTTGCATTCACCTAGGCTAAACTACCAAAGTAGGCAGGCTTTGTGACAAATTGATGTCATTGAAGCCACTAAACCATGTGACTTTATTCTCATTCAGTAAATTTTGACATTGTGGAAAGACATAGCATGTTTGTGTGTTTCAAGAATAGTGTGCTCATGGCACATACTGTGTGCTGTTTGTTCTCAGTTGTGTATTGGAGGATGCCTGTGCTGGTCTTGGCTATGGGAACAAGGCTGTAGAGAAACAAGATCTGCTTCCAGCTGCTTATGATATGACGATACTCTCTCTCTCTCTCTCTCTCTTCCTCTTTCTCTCTCTTCCTCTCTCCCCATCCCTTTCTCCCTCCCTCCTTTTCTCCAATGTGAGGTTGCTGATAACTTCATTTTAATTTCCAAAGAAAACCCCATACTATCTTTTATAATGGAGTTCTTTTTTTTCAAGACAGGGTTTCTCTGTAGCTTTGGTGCCTGTCCTGGAATTCGTTCTGTAGACCAGGTTGGCCTTGAACTGCCAGAGATCTGCCTGCCTCTGCCTCCCGAATGCTGGGATTAGAGGTGCAGACTACCACTGCTCGGGCTTTAAAATGGAGCTCTATTTTGTGTTTCTTTTTTCTTTATTCTTTGAGACAGGGTCAGCCTAGGCTGACTTCTGAATGAATGATTATAGGTGTGTGTCACCATATCTGATCCCATTCTCATTTCAACCAACAACATATAAAGGTTTCAATTCTTCACATTTTTGCACATATGGTTGTTTTCTATTTTATTCTTTCTTTTGTATTGGCTATCTTACTAGATGCGAGGGTGTGTGTGTTGGAAAGTTGTACGTCAACTTGACATAACCTTAAGACATCCGAGAGGAGGGAACCTCAAGTCAGAAAATGTCTCCATAATACTGGACTACAGGCAAGTCAATAGGATATTTCCTTAATTAGTGATTGATGGAGGAGGGCCCAGCCCATTATGGGTGATGACATCTCTGGGATGGTGGTCCTGGGTTCTGTAAGAAAGCAGCAGGCTGAGCAAGCCATGGTGAGAAAGTCAGTGAGGTTTTGTATCAGCTCCTGCCTCCAGGTTCCTGCCCTGTTTGCCCTCCTTTGAAGATGAACAGTGGTATGGAAGTGCAAGCCTAACAAACCCTTTTCTCCACAACTTGCTCTTTTGTCATGGCATTTCATCACAACAATGAAAACCCTACGGCAGTATATATGTATATATGCATGCATACATGTATATATTATAGTCTTACTCTGTAGCCCAGGCTAGGAACTGAGAAATCTGCCTGCCTCTGCCTCCCAAGTGCTGGGACTAAGCATAAGTTCCATTGTGTTTAACCTTGTTATAGTTTTGGTTTTCATTTTCTGATAATCTATGATTTGGGAAATGTCTATTTAAGTCCTTCGGCTATTTTTTTTATTAACTTGCTTGATTTTTTTAATAGTTGAACTGCTCTATTTTGATTTTAACTAGTAAGAGCAACACCAAGAGAGAAAACCTGCATCATTTACTTTTGTGTCAAAATCTAGCATAATTCCCATGTCCTTTAAGAACTGGAGATACCAAGAGAGTATGTATGCAAGCAAATGAAGGAGTGTCCTTAATGGTCTAAAACAGTGATTCTTAACCTCTGGGTCACAACCCCTTTGGGGCCCACCTAAGACCATCAGAAAACGCAGATATTTGCATTATAATTCTTAACAGTAGCAAAATTACAGTTATGAAGTAGCAATGAAAATAATGTTATGGTTGGGGGTCACCACAACATGAGGAACTGTATTAAAGTGTCGAAGCATTAGGAAGGTTGAGAACCAATGGTCTAGAAATTTTTCAAAAATAAAGAAGCTGGGCAACCGGCAGAACTCCAACATCCTCTGGGACTACTGAGGTGGGGAAAGGGATTGCCTTCAAGATCATTTTCCATCTGTATCCCAAGTCACATATTAGCATCCTTGTATAGGAAGGAGGACAAGAATGAGACCCCTGTGTAGGAGAGAGGACATGAATGTGACGTTAATGGTAACTGGTATAAGTCCATGGAAACTGGAAAGGTGATAGTTTCATTTAGTCTTTAAGAGAAAACTAGTCTGTGACTGGCCTCTGAAATATCCCTAAGAGGACTTCGCATGGTGGAAGTCTTCTATTCTGTTTTCTGTACTATCTATTAGCCATGTGCAGTTGCTGTGTATGTAAATATGGTCAATGTGGCTGAAGGACTGTATTTTAGGTTAACTTAAATAAGAAGTAGCCACATGTTGTTGGTAGCCAGTGGACTGGAAAACACAATTAAGTATGCAAAACATGTATTGATTTGGGTCTGAAGACTAGAAGATTTACATAGATTTAAGTTTTACTACTATTCATAAATTTTGCTACCCATGTGTCTTAGTTTGGGTTTTATTGCTGTGAAGAGACACCATAACCATGGCAACTCTTATAAAGGCAAAAATTTAACTGGGGCTTGCTTATAGTCCAGAGGTTTAGTCCATTATCATAGGGGGGCATGGTGGCATGCAGGCAGACATGGGGCTGGAGAAGGACCTGAGAGTTCTACATCCACATTGGCAGGCAGCAGGAAGAGAATGCCAAACTGGGCTGGCTTGAGCATCTGCGACATCAAGGTCCACCCCCTCAGGGACATACCTCCTCCAACAAAGCCACACCTACCCCAACAATGCCACATCTCCTAATAGTGCCACTCCCTGTGGGCCTATGGAGACCCATATTGACTATATAGTATCTAAAAATTTACACAATCTATGGCCATGGCATGAGATGGTGATAAACAAGAAGGAATAGGAGGACGTCAGGAGGAGGTGACTGAAGAAAGGCCAGTGGGGGAAACTGATAAATAGGCATCTAAGTACATAAAGGACACATCTTGCCCCCAGAAAAGGCTATAAATAGTGTAAAGTCAGGTCTGCTGTCAAAGGCCTTACTGTCTTTGGGGTGAGACAAAATAACCATCTAAAATGCATGGTACACAAGACAGGCCACAATGTCAAAGTTATGCCAAGTAAGTAAATGCACTGTGGCTCCCAGAAGGGAGTGATCCATGTCAGCCTCAACTATAAGAACCAAACCACCTGTCTTAATGGCCAATTCTGCCATACACTAGTTATGTGAGCTTGAACAAGTCACTTACTCTCCGTTTCCTCATCACAAAATGACACAATAAAAGTGCCAATGCCAAGATGGGAGATACTACAGAGAGGTGACAAACATTTAAAACACATAAATAACTTGTCAAGCACGGTGGCACACGCCTTTAATCCCAGCATGTAGGAGGCAGAGGCAGGGGGATCTCTGTGAGTCTGAGGCCAGCCTGGTCTCCAGAGTGAGTTCCAGGACAGCCAGGGCTACACAGACAAACCCTGTCTTGAAAGGAAACAAAAAGAAAAAAGAAAAAGCAGTGTCAATGCCATGGAGTTGTAAAGATTAAAAGACACACACACACACAGTACCTAGATACTAAATGCTAAATATCAGTGCTAACTAAATATTAGTTGTTGTGAAGAAAGGAGGAAAATGATCGAGTATGGAATGAGTGTGAGCTCTGATGCACTCCTTAAACAGGAGGAGGAGGAGGAGGAGGAGGAGGAGGAGGAGGAGGAGGAGCATACATCATGTCCTCCTCATCTCTGTACCGGGGACTGAATCAGAGCCTATGTAGAGGGTAGGGCAAGCACTGAGCTATGGACTCTTGTTCTTTGTGAAGAATTTGATACTGAGTTGTTATTTACAGTGTAATTAACTACTTTCAAGTCAGCAAAAGTCAAGAAAAATTAAGCAAACTAGATTTTTAGATGAATTTTCCCAGAAGCAGACCCTGAGATGAGGGCCATTGTGCAAATGGCTTTTTAAGGATGTGTTCCCAGAAGAGGCGTGGGAAGGAATGGAGATGCAGAACAGAGAAGGGGAGGATGCCAGGCAAACTCTCTTCCTCAGCTTGATCCTGCAAGGGGGGCTTTGTTTGTTTATGAGACTGGATCTCAAGTAACTTGGGGTAACCTAGAACTCACTATGTAGTCCAGGCTGGCCTTGAACTCTTGATCATACTGCTTACATCTCCCAAGTGGTGGGAGCTTGCTCTTGAGGGCCAGTCCCATTCCAGGGAACGGAACCTAGAGTTACAGTCACAAGAGTATTTTACACGGAGCCGCCTTCCTTCTCTCCCCGTGGCCCTGAGAGTAGACCTGAGTACAAGCAGATTATTAGTGGTCATGCACGCAGCAAGCATGGATGCAGGGAGGCAGGATCAGGCCACATGTCAACCAATACAGAGTGCTTCTGGCATCTGTGAACAATGCTGCTGGCATCTGTGTGGCTTAGCACTTGGGGCAGCAGGGGCTCAGTCCTGATGAGCTCCTTTGGGAGAATGCAGAGCCCATGCCTCCAAGTCATTCCCCTCGGGGATATTTTGACATCAAATCACTATCACTAGCGGCCCAAGGCTACTTTTCTACCCTGGGTCCACAGTAAGTCCTAGGCAAAGCTGCAGTTGTCTGTAATCAGCAGCTGTCAGCATGGGGGGGCGGCTGGTAAAGTGTGGCCAGGGCGTCAGCAGTGCTTGCCAGGTGAGTGGAGTTGTTCATTTGGCAAATAAGGGCAGTGCTAACTGAGGGGCTTGTGTTAGGCCGGGCTGCTTGGCTGCAGCTCTGCTCAGGCCTTCAGCTGATGCCTTCAGTCTCTATGTTCAGCCTGGTTCATTTCCTCAACAGTCATGGCCAAGGAATTGTGCAAGGTCCAGTTTATGAAATCCCAGAAGACACGTGGTGCTGCTGGCCAGGAATGAGTATACACAAGGTAAGAGCCAGGCAAGACTTTCCACCCAGTCTTACCTCATACGTTTCTGTTCACTCTATTGGACTTGGCCTGAGCCCAAGAGAAAAATCATGACCTCCTGGGGTGCTTCTTGCATCTGCTTTACGAATTTCTTCCTAGCCTCATCTCTGGCTTTAATCATTTGCCTCCTCTCTTTTGTTTATCTCTCATTACCTGGTGCTGTTGTTAAAGCCCAGAGGCGAGCTGATAGACCAGTCCTAATTATCATCCATGAGGTGACAGGCAGGGGTGGGGAGAAATAGGAGAAAAACGACAAGCATTATTGGACATGGCTAAGAAAAGAATCCCCAGGAATGTGTGTGGAGTTTAGTAAAGATTTCAAAAATGCACAAGCAATACAGGCAAGAGCTATGGAATTCAAAAAGTAGATATAAGCAAAAGAAAATGGTGGCTTTGAGAGGAAGCTGGAGAAGAGAAAAGGGTGGGGCTAAAGGCACCACAAAGCCGGCAGCTCTTCAATAGCTCTGCTTTCAAAGGACTGCGTGCAAAAAGCAGAAACCCAGGGTCAGTAAAGGCTAGACACAAAGCATGCCCCACACTAATCAGAAGGGAAGCCAGAAGGCTAGAAAAGGCTTGGGTTTAAGGCAAACTCAGTTTAGCCACGAGAAGTCATTTATGTTACATTTGAATCAGAAATGCAAAAGGAATAGGTGTGCTTGAAGATGAACAAAGTGGTTTGAAGGACAGAGGGGGGAAACGTATACAGTTCCAATTGTGCTTGCTTCCTTATCTTATTGTTGGCTGTTGCGCTTTAAACTGGAAAAGTTGAGTCTGAGTTAATCTAGAGAGAGGCAGACATGTGTCTGTGTGTTTTGAACAAGTTCAAGTGAGGCAATCTGTAGGTGGAAGGGGCTGTCATGGGGAAAGTGCATTCGGTTTTGTATGTCAGGTTTTCAAAGAAGCATTGTCTCAAGGGGTGGGAGGGGAACCTGGGAATGAAGGCTCTAAATACTATGACAAAGGGAAGCTGTAGGAGCCAGATAAGCTTGTGCCAGCAAGTTGGAGGTGTGGAAGGGGGGGGGCATTGAGCTAGTGTGGAAGATAAACAAGGAAGATCTGTGGAAGAAGACAAGTCATGGTGTGCTCGGGGGAAGCGTAGACATTCTGGAGAAGCCCAGTCCAATTCAGTTGGAACTTTTGTATGCTTAGAAACAACAGCTGGACTGACAAACTGCTTCAGTGTGGTTGGTGCCTTCACTAAGGGAAAGGCCAGACTCAGAGGAACCAAATCTCCCAAGGCGACTAGAGACAGAGTTCTTGTACAGGATATGAAGATCTTGAACAGAATCTTAGCCCAACTAAGATTCTCTACATAGAAAATACCTGTATTGGTATGTAAATTGTGTTAGTACACTATTTTAAATAGTATACCATTTTAAAGTATTTTTATTGCTCTGTGTGTGTATGTGTGCATGCACACGCGCACTCGTACACAGATTCTAAGTCCTTTCCCTAGAAGTTACACTTCCGCGATTCTTCTTGGTAGTCTTTGTAAATCTTTTCATGGCTTGATACAGAAGAAAATGAATAAAGGGAAAAGGCCTGGATATGTTACTTCATAAAACCAGCCAAGTGTTCAAGCCGACCTTAAAGACTGGTTTCCCAATGTGTGAGTTCTGCCCTGTAGACTCATCTTAACATTTTAATCTCTTGACACCTATGTGTCTAACACACACCACACACCATTCCAATGCCAAGTCCCAAAGGTTCAGCTTTGTAAATCATGAAGGGACTTGACCCCTAGTTACTTGCTTTTCGTGGTTTCTTTAAATCTGCAACAGGGCCAAGCTATGATGCAATACACAAAAGTACCACAAGGTGACACCCTTGGGAAAGTCTTGCTTCTGCGCCTTGGTTTCGGGGGTTCTGACGTCTGTTCTAAACATAGCATTGTAAACTGCTTGGGGAAGAGAGAAGAGGCTCTATTATGGGGGAGGAGAAACAGCAGTGACAATACAGCCCTGGCTCTTTCCTGTGCTTTGGTACACAGAGTCAAGCCTTGATTGCTTTCTTCCAGTTCTTAATTATCGGCTTTTGGAGGCAGACGCATAGCTCTGCATGATACGTCAGCACATTTTTCATACACGCACATCCATTTTCTGCCTTTGCTGATGCTCCGTGTGATTTAGAAGCTGCTCCTGATTTGGAGGAGGAGCCTGGCCTTTTGAGCTATGAGCGTGCACACTCATTCCTGCGTTGCTTCTGCCCCCTGCCTCACTTCCAGTAAGCATCCTGGGTTAGCAGGGAGAGACTGCAAACCGCCTTTCTAGAAAGGGAAGAGTTTGACTGGCCCAGTGCTCTCTGCTGTGAACCTCAGGCCAACTGGAAAGGAGATCAAAGGGGAAGGGAGGGTAGCAGAGTAGCTAGGCTGAAAGCGGGATTAGAAACGGAAGTGGACATGTCTGGTCAGTCTTCTCTCTTGCTCCCTCCGCTTTTCGTTTTCTTAAAAATACAATTTAGAAATGGCATTTCATGTGACAGGAAGCCCCACGTTGCCATTTTTCATTTTAGTTTACTTGGCTATCACTTGGTATATGCTTCCCTGAAAGAGAGAGGAACTCGTGTCAATTAGGGTACTGCTGTGTGTGTTGAAAAAGAATCCTCCATTGGCTTGTGGGTTTGGCAGGCAGTTACCAAAATTAATAAAGTGCGAACAGATGCCACGTTTCCACGGGGCGCAACTCTGTCCAGCCCTCTTCATTTTTGTACCTGTGAGTGGAAAATCACTGCTTTAATGAGCCATGTACCGCATGGTAAAAATGTTTGAAGTTGCTGAGTGGATGAAAGCAGCCATTAAAAAAAACTGAGAATAATCTCACCAAACTCCACTGGACGATTCTTGTCTTCTTATATTTATTTCAAGGGTGGTTCTGCTAGAAACTGTCATTTGTGAGCAGAGGGCATTGAAACAGAGTCACAAACTGCTTAACTGCAGCAAGCCAGGCCCATAGCTGCTTAGAGCATCTGGCATGGTCTGCCTTAGTGCTGTTGCTTCCTGAGGATGTCCAAATAGGAGCGATGGTTTCTCTCCTCTGGGAAAGTCCGATGCAGAGAGAAAGACATACCACAGAGAGCAGAGACCCAGTGTCGTGCCTGGAATTATGGTTGAGTACTAAGAACACAATAAAAATCCAAGTCTAGCCTGCCCGGGCTGCTCATGACCGCTGTAATCAAAAATGTCTTCAAATGCTTCTTGAGAAAAGTCAAATTATCTTTTGTCCTGGAAATGTAAGTAACTGGCTGGATTTGCTGTTGTTGTTGTTGGTGGTGGTGGTGGTGGTGTGTGTGTGTTTTAATAGACTTTTCTTTGTAAAATTTCTAAAATAAGCATTTTTAGTTTTTTGCCCTCATTATAAAAGCAAGTGTGAGTCTAAAGAGGAAAATGTATACTTTTTTGGCAACAGTCATAACAATGTCAACAAAGCAAGCATTTCCATAGTGGTTATCATGGCGCAGATACTCCCCTTCTTTACATTGCCGTTTAATTATGCTTATCTTTCCTTTGATATTTAGACAGTTTAAAAATATGATGCCCCAACTGGTTGGTGGTGGTGCACACCTTTAATCCCAGCACTCAGGAGGCAGAGGTAGGCGGGTCTCTGTGAGTTAAGGCCAGCCTGCTCTACAGAGGGAGTTCTAGGACAGTCAAGGCTGTTACACAGAGAAACCCTGTCTCAAAAAACAAAAATAAAGATGCCCCCTTTGTTTATTTTGGTGCTATTGCCTGTATTCTTGGTGTCATAGCTAAATAACTAACAAATTCAATGTCATGATGTCTGTCTACTGTATTCTAGGAATTTTACAAACTGAGGCCTTTTTGAGTTCTTTTTGCTTTTGTTGCATACATTTTATTCTTAACAGTATCGGAGGAGTTTTTGGCATTATTTTAGTCCCCAATTCACCATCAATGCTTCCACTGCAGTAACCAGAGATGAGGGGCAGGGGGACCCACTGAACGAGCCATGTGCAAGGAGGAGAGGCCTTTCAACCGAAGCACTCTCAGGCTTCACAGAGGCACTAAGAGAACTTCTCATGGGCTATGTGAGGGCAAATGAAGGAAGATGTAGACCATGCTGAGCACAGGGCTGATGCCTTGAAAATTCCCAGTGCCCAATGGCTCTTGTTTCATGCAGGGTGCTAACGGCTCCAAGCAACTAAGAAGGAACAGCCTCTTGGCTGGTCCTAAATGTTGAGTTCATGTTTAATGACGTAAAATAATCTTCCAACTTTCTTCCTTTCCATGTAGACACCTATCTTCCTAGCACCGTTTATTGACGGGAATATATATCCTTTGCCGGTTGAGTTTGTCTTAGCATTCTTTTCAAAAGTCATTAGACTCTATATGTATGAGTTTATTCCTAGGCTCTCGATTTTATTTGTCCGTATGTCTGTCTGTATGCTAGTACCATTGTTTGGATTGTAGCTGTGTAATGTTTTGAAATCACGAAGTGGGGAATCGTGTAAATTTGTTATTTTTCAAATTTGTTTTGGCTACCTAGGGTTCCCTGAGATTTCATACAAATTTGACGATATTTTTCTATTTCTTCAAAAAATGCCAGTGGGGTTTTGTTAAGGATTGCATTGAACTAAGCAGCACTGACATTTTACCAGCATTGAATGTTTTAATCCATACACAGAAGAATAATATGTCTTTCCATTTATTTATAGCTTTCTGAATTTCTTTCTTCAGTGGCTTGTATTTTCTGTGTAAAAGTCTTTCATCTTTTTGATTGTGTTGATGCATAAGTATTTTTTCATAATTCCATTACAAATAGAATTGTTCTCTTTGTTTCCTTTTCAGGTACTTTATTGTTAGTGTATATGAATACAACAAAACTTGAATATTTACTTTTTATCCTACAAACTTGCTGAATTAATATTTATGATTAGGATTTTTTGGTGTGCTACTCTTAGAGTTGGGAGGCACAGATTTATTAAAAAGACAGCTTCAATGGAAGAGCAATGTTGACTGGAATTAGGAGTCTCTTAGGAATACTTGGAAAAGTAGGCCAAAACTTGATTAAGAGGGAATTTGTATAAATTTCAGGAACCCTGAAATTCATGGTATCATCTCTTTTCCCCTTCAAATTAAAAAAGGAAGGCGATGATATATAAGAGCTTCCATTGTCTATTGTTTAATAGAAGGAAGCAGGCAAACCTTGCCAGTTGATTTTGTTGTGATTCTCATGCATGAGACATTTTTGCTTTCAGTGCCATTTCTATTCCTTCAACCATTTAGGAAGATTTCTGATAACCACACATAGCCCTCCCCATGCTGCTAGGGGATATGATCTACCATGTCAGGATTTCTGCCTGCAGTGGGCAGACCATACACGGTGTTCCAATCTCACAATTACTAAATTCACAGTAAGAGAGGATGACACAGGACAAGAGAGGGAACAACCTTAAGGTTCCTTTCACAGATCAATGCCAGACATCTAATGAACTACTGAAACACATAGAAGAATTGGCTAGAAATGTCTTTGCAAAATAGCATTGCAAACTAGGAATCTATTTCAGCCCATTTCTTGGCCCTGTATTCTTTAGCTTGGAGATTGCTGGCATTTCTGGAGGTAAGTGCACATGTGAAAGGACCATTTCTTATTTTTCTTATTTTGAGTTAAACTTTGAAAAAATATTCTGAGATTGATTCTCACTCAGTCTTTGGGGAATTGTGGCAACATTATTGGATTACTTTAAAATGTATCCTCTTCTGAATCCATTAGAGTTTCTTAAGATGTTGTCATGGTTTGAATGCAAAATGTGTCCCCATGGGCCCCTGTGTTTGAAAAGGTGGTCCGCAGTTGACAGCTGTTTGGGAATAATGTAGAACCTTTAGGAGGTGGAGCCGTGCTGGTGGAAGTTGTTCTGTAGCAGTAGAGACATCCATGCCCAACATAGAGTTCCTGTCTTGGGCAATCCTTGCTCCCGTGCTCCTGGGGCTC
>PVIU01032926.1:0-13003 GCA_004026605.1 Ondatra zibethicus | reverse complement strand
CACTTGGAAAGAAACATCTTGACACAAGGGGCTGTTATCACTCTGCTGTCCATAGATTTGTGTTATAACAGTTCCCTTCTCTCATCTCACTTGGCATTTTATAACATCAGTCTAGGACAATTTGGGAAAGTTAGATTAGACTCTGGCACATGTGTCTGAGTTTGCTGGAGCTAGATGCTTGAGTTTGGCTCTTGGAGGTGTTATATATTAGTAAAGTGGCCTTCATTTAAGTCTCTGAATTATATCCAATCAATGTGAACAATTTCGCTGATAGAGGGAAATTTTGCCAATATCAGTAGGATTATTTGTCCAATACATTTATCATTGTTTTCCTCTCAATTCATATAGAAGTTCCCACTACACCTATATCCAGTGATGAGACAGGCACTGGATCTGAGGAACAAGGACCTAGAGCCACAAGCCCAAGAACCTCAGGTAATTCCCAACGTTGACCTGAGTGTCTTAAATGTGCACAACTAGGAAAACCTGAATATACCAATGAAGTGGCATTGCCTTGCACTTAGGATATAAGCAGGAAATGCAGGAAATGCACCTTTCCAGTGATGCTTGCACATTCTCTGCCCCCTCTCACCAAGTCTACTGTACATAGACAAGACTCAGCTTAAAAGAGCTAAGTGTCAGAGACAGCACAGTTATACAGGAAAATTCCAGAAAAACACAAGTACCACATCAGCAGTTATTAAGTATATGGTCATATGGGACAGCTTCATTCCAAAATTGTGCTTAAACATGAACTGAAACATTTTAAAATTTTTCATTATTTAGTCTCATTTCTTAATTAATGTTATGAAGGTTATATTCAAAGCATTCATCCTCTACAGACTGGAATGCTTACAAGACTATTGTTCTATTGTACATAGCTTAAGAATTAGAGGTTTGGGTAGAAATCAAAAGCCTAGACTGCTTGAGTTTGGTTCTCAGCCTACTATAAATCAATGTGTACCAGGTCCTTTACCACAGATGATAAAATATGATTTTCTGCTGTGGATGTTGATGTAAATGTTCAGTGGCTTGATTTCATCTGTGATAATGTTAAATGCAATTTCCTTGTCATTGGTAACAGCAGGCCCTACCACACCCACACCTAGCGGTGAAGAACACAGCACACCTGGAGAACACAGTTCTAGAACGACCATTCCAGGAGAGTCAGGTAGGTCAAGATTTGTTTATCTATGTCTATGATGGGGAAAGTATTACAGTGGGATGTAGGAGATATGATGAATATATAGAAATATACAAGAGTGCACTTGTGCCCACATTTGCTAATTTCCCACACAGGAATAGGCATATGTTGAAGCCCCTACTACCTAGTTAGTCAGGAATTGAGGGGGAGTAAGTGGGAACTTCAGGTCATGCATGAGAGCACAGCAGGACCCTGAGTGTGAGCACAGCAGCATCCTGAGTGTGAGCACAGCAGCATCCTGAGAGTGAGCAAAGCAGAACCCTGAGTATGAGCAAAGCAAGACGATGATGAGTGTGAGCACAGCAAGACTATGAGTGTGAAAAAAGTAGGACCATGAGTGTGGGCACAGCAGAACCATGAGTGTGAGCACAGAAAGACCCTGAATCTAAGTGTATCAGGAACATGAGTGTGAGCAAATCAGGATTGTGAGTGTTAGCACAGCAGGATCATGAGTGTGAGCACAGCAGTATTAAGAGTGTAAGCAAAGCAGGTTTAAGTTTGAATATACAAGCGCCATGACTATTAGCATAGCAAGATTTGAGTGTGAATACGGCAGGACTATGGGTGTGAGTGCAATAGAACCAGGAGAATAAGAACAGCAGAAACATTAGGGCCTGCTGCCTCAACAAGCACAACAAAGTGTCCCACTACTTAGATCTAGGCCAACTGTCTCCAAGACTTAGAGTGGGAAATGAGGATAAGGAAAGGTGATCAAGGACAGCTTTAAATGAACTAAGGCTTTGAAGTAATGATCGAATGCCCTGGAGAATGGCTTTCTTCACTGTTCAATTCTGTGAGCTTATTTCATCCCACAGGGACAAGTGGGGGAGCAGGTGCAGCTACTACTGGAGCCATTGGAGGAAGCACATCTGGAAGGACAGGTACTGAGGGGCCGGGGAAGGTGAAAGGCAAGCAGGAGAGCTGAGAGATTAGTGTCCAGATTCCATCAGTGTTGAATTTTTTCCTGGAGATTTGTCACATTGTTTCCATTGTGAGGCTAAGTGCTCCAGAGATGAGAAAGACAATAAAGACATTTGCATCATGAGCAGTTTATGAGATGCTGTGAAGGATGAAAGATTGATGCCAATTGCCTCAGAGATAAGAAATAGTCCAATTCTATTGGCTGTATCCCTAATATTCTATATGATGCTGTGTGAAATACAGAAGAATATGAAGTGGGTGTTTATTTACCCACTCTGCTTCCATTTGGAAAAGAAAGATATTGTATTTACATAATTGGTGACTACCCCACTTGTTATCAGAGAGTCTTCATCTAGTAACTGATGGAAACACATGCAGAGATCGACTCTTAATCACTGGACTCAGCTTAGGGTATCCTGTTGAAAGGAAGAAGGAAGGATTGGACAAGCCAGTGGCTGGGGTGCAGGTATCGAGGACATCACAAGGCAACTTACAGAAAGAACTAAGCAGAATCAAAGGAACTCACAGAGTCCTAATCAACAACCAGGGAGCCTGCAAGGAACCGACCCTAGTCCCTCTACATGCATGTGACTGTTATGTAGCTTGATCTACTTGTAGGATTCTTAATAGCTGGATCAGGGACTGTCCTGAATCCTTTTTCTGGCTTTTGGGAACCTATAGCTCATACTGGCTTGCCTTGACCAGCCTTAAGAGAATGGGTGGTACTTAGTACTACTGCAACTTGCTATGCCTTACTTTGTTGATACCCATGGGAGGCATGCCCAATTTTGAACAGAAGCAGAGAAGAAATGGGTTGTTGGGTGGATGGGAGGTGGAAGTAGGGAATGGGAAGAGAGGAGAGGGGGGAAATTGTGGACAGAGTGTATAATTTTAAAATAAGATATAAGCATAAAATAACTAGCAGGACAGAAAGAATTGTTTGCATTGTGTCAATGGTATTATAGGCATGAAGAAAAATAAGATCACTCAATGTTGAGTACTGAGAAATAGACATGATTGCTGTTTCTTAAATGAAAACATTAATGGACTGAATTCATAATAAGAATGGTATTATTTACCAAGATCTAGAGTCTTGCTCCTCAGTTATGAATGGTCATAGATATATGACTTTTCAGAAAAAGCTCATTCATAGTAGTTTATAAATTCACAGAAACTCAGTCTAACATTTTTCTGCTTGATCAACATAAGGCTCACCTGGGGCATCATCTGGATCAAGCCCTGGTACAGCAGGTGCCAGCACTCCTGGAGAAGTCAGCACTGGAGCCCCAGGTTCAGGTGGGACACAATAGCTTGGGGTGATGCTGCAGGAACTCCTACCCAAGCCCTGCCGAAGGGCCTTCCTTGTCTTCCCCGGGATTAACTGAATTATAATGCAATGCTGAAAAGTGCTGGAGGAGTCATGACTTTTCATTCTCATTTCCTGAATTTCTAAACTATTCACCGTAAAATCAGAAAAACAATCAGATTCTCAATTCTCAATTTATTCTTGGTTCTAGGAACCATAAACACTTCTGGAGGCTCCACCACCTGGAGTCCTGAAACATCAACTAGACTAGTCACAACCTCTACTAGAAGCAGTAGAGGTAGGAGAGAAAGATGTCTTAATTGGGTGTCCATGGAGCCCATTTTCTGTATGTGATTATTGGTGCACAATAGGAAGGAATAGTGGGCGACTGACAGTATAAAGCCTCCTGCATGTAAATCTGTAATGACCGATGTGCAATAGAGCATATTTCTGTAAATAGCCTGAGTGTGCATATGGCCACAGTGTTTTGAGAGCCCCTTACATTTTGTGAGGCTTTGGCTATTGAAATGGGAATGTGACTCATAATGGGGCTTAGACAGGATAATCTCTAGAGATATTTTTTATTAATAATGGAGGGACCTTCAGAATCACTGATATGGAAACTGTGTGACAAAGAGTTTTAAATGTGTCAATACATTCCAGTGTGCAAACTCATTTCGGAAGCACTGAGCTCAACTTAGGGACCTTATATACATAAATAAATGACAAGCTAAAATTCATCCAAAATATTGGATCATACACAATTATTCTAAAAACTGTATATATTTTATGATTAAATTTTGGAAATGTTGAATTGGAAAGGAAGAAATGAAAAGGAATATATGGAAGAGATATGAAGTCAGAGAGCAGATATGGCATGATGTAGGTTATCAGAGGTCCTAATATCCATCTCTGTTTACTCTGAAAGGGAGCACCGCATCATCATCTGGTGAAACAACTAGAGCCTCCAGCAGTGGATCCACCCAGCCTGGAGACCAATCAGGTGAGCAGGTGGTGGTCAGGATTTTGGAATCATCACCGTGATTCATACCTAAAGCACAGGAGCGGCATCAAATGAATGGACATCTGGTTGACCCAAATCAACGTTCTTAATTGTGTCTGAGTAAAAGCAGTGATAGAAGGGAAAACTAACATATTTGTGACTATCACAGTAGAATAAAAGTTTAGAAAATTCCAGGCTGACCTTTACTGTATTCACCTATTATATTTTCTTGAGGACAAAATTAAGAAAGTTTAGTCCTCCATTGGTAACCAATTCTGCCCAAACTTTAAGTTTATATTCCCATTGGTGTTTTCTTGGGCTCTATTGAAACCTCAGCTCCCATCAGCTCCTCAGTTTAAACTTTAAACTATAGTTTAAAGTATAGGAACCACAGCAAACCTGTACTCCAGCCTCACAAATCCTGGGCTCATAGAAGGTAAACTCAGTTGTGAATGAGAATCCTGGCTCAAGTATTTTTTAAAGAATTCTTAATAGACATTTTTTTTCTAAAATACAAAACCAAGCTTAGTTATTCCTTGTATTTAATTGAATTGTTGTATCTTTAATCTTTAATGACTTATTTAACTTAACACTTTACAATTTTATGTTCCTTCTTCTTTGAGTGTGGATGATACTGATGCAAATATTTAGGCTACTAATTCTCTTTTCTGTATCTCATCAGCCACAACTCTAGTATCCTTAGGTGTAACCACAACAACAGACAAAGGGAAAGGAAATGCCAGTGACACAGGTTTCAGAAGAAGTAAGACCGCATAATCAGTCCATAGGAAAAGAGTAAAAGTTTGTTAATAAAATAGTGATACGGTTACTTGAAACTCGAAAGTTTCCCTTTAGCCTCACAACTGTACCTTGTATGTTAGTAAACATTAATGACTAGTTGGTGACATTTGTGTGAGTTGAGATATTAAAAGTACAAGATACAAAAGGCAGCTTAGGACTCCCCCATTATATGATCTGTAGATCAAAGCTGAAACCACCAAAAGATAAAGAAAATGTGCTTGTCCTTGTGAATCTAGGCTATTGAGAGTCTTGAATTAAAATGCATGACTTAGAAACTTTGCAGGACAATATTCATTAATAAGATAAAATTTGTTGATAAAATTTACAGAGTGCCTTAATTAGGATTACTGTTTTATGATGAAACCCCATGGCCAAGGTGACCTATAAAATGAAATGCTTATTTGGTGCCTTGCTTACAGTTTCAGAGTGTTAGTATGACCGCCATGGCAGGGAACATGGTGGCAGACATGCAGTTATAGTGCTGGAGCAATAGCTGAGAGCTTATGTCTTGCTTTGTAGGCAGAAGGCAGAGAAGGAGCTAGATTTGGCCTGACTTGGGTTTTTGAAATTTGGTATTCTAGCCCCATTGACACACCTCCTCCCAGAAGGGCACACCCCTTCCAACAAAGCTGTATCTCTTTTCAAGGCCATATGTCCTCCAATATGGCACATCTCCTACTCCTTTTAAAGCAGTTGTACTAGCTGGCAAAGAAGCATTCCAACATGTGAGTCTATGGGGACCATTCATGTTCAAACTATCACACACAGGAACACAGTTCAAATGAACAAGTAATCCAGTAGCCTTTAAATAGTTGTGTTTCTTTTTCTTTTCCTTTTTTTTTCATTTTTCAAGACAGGATTTCTCTGTGTAGGTCTGGTTATCCTGGAACTCACTCTACAGACCAGGCTAGCCTCAAACTCAGAGATCTGCCTGCCTTTGCCTCCTCAGTGCTGAGATTTAAGGTGTGTGCCACCAACTACTTGGCAAATGATTTTAATTTTAAAATGATATCCATGAACCCATATTTCCTAAAGTCTGAATCAGATTAGTGGGACCTTATGAAAAACTCAGTCCCTTGTGCCCTTTGCTTATCAGGCAATGTCTGTGGTGATGAGGGGGAGATGGGAAATTTGGTTCTTGCTACTTCATACAGGAGTGATGTATTAAGGCCTGAAACTGAGCTCACACTCTTGGGCAAACATCCAGCTGACACAACGGGTGTGGTATTTCTCTGTTTTAAAAGGCTTGGATTTTTATTTGTTTTATTTAGTTTTTTCTCTTCTCTTTACATGGACCACAATTTCAAAGCATAATTCTGTCACAGCTTAAGATTGTGATATTAGTCATTGGCTCATGGGTTAAGGAGTGCAGCCGGATCCAAATGCTTGACTTTGACTTATGAATGTGTTATTCACTAGTTCACTGGCCTGGTGTACATTTCAGTATTGACACATCCAAGGACCAATAAGTACAGTTATATTAGATCTAAAGAATATAAATATATTTTATTTGTGTCTAGGGCATTTTCAATTGCTATTTTCTCATTAACAGTGGAAGGAGGTCCCACTATGCGAACGCCTACTCAAGGAAAAGCCAGCACACCCAGGGAACAAGACACTGCAGCAACCACCCCAGGAATCTCAGGTAATTTCAAACATGCCCTGGGGTGTCTTAAGTATGTCCACTCAGGAAAACATGAAGGCTGTTGTGACTATGAGGAAATGCAGATCATTGAAAGTTAGACTGCATTTCCCAGTAGCCACATAAAAGAAGCACTACATTAGACCCACTGTTCATGTTTGCCAGGTTCAACAGGGGGATCTGTGGGAACCAGTTCAGGAACTGTCAAGGGAAGCTCACCTGGAACATCGGGCACTGGCACCTCCAGCACTGTTACAACACCAGGTCAGGCAAGGCGTTGGCTCTCAGCCTGCTCTGCTATCCCTCCATCTCTCCACCCCCTTTTCTCCATGTACCCTTTTTCTTCTTTATTCGATTTTCTTCTCCATCCCTTTCTTCAAGATCACCTTTTTCCTATTTCATGGACCGTTATCTTGTTTCTTGGCCTTGACTCATGCTTGCTCCCACCTAGATGCATTTGTTCTACAGCAGAAGTCTAGAATCCACACACAAGCAGGATGTGCTGTCTTTCTGAGTCTAGGTTTCCTCACTTTAAATGCTTTATATGCATCCACATTCTGGCACATTTATAATCCTGTTTTGCATCGGTATCATATTTTTACCATCACCTTTTTCTGTTGACAGATCGAGGCTGATTCTATTTCCTTGCTATTGTGAAAAAGAGCAGCATTATATGGATGCACAGATGCCTCTGCAATAACAACATGCAGTCCTTTGGGTATCTGCCCAGAGCTCATTTTACATAAGGGGTGTTATTAGTTGCAGTTAAAAATAATAGATGTATTCTGCTTTGAGAAGACCATATTGCCAATGTATGATGACGCTGGTCTATACACCTTAAGTAATATCGGAGCACACAGGAAAGTGCCATGTAGTTTTAGGACTATGTCCAATTTCAAGGACCACAAGAACATATATATTTTAGGTGTTGCGAAAACAGAAGTGAAAATAGTCTTTAAACTTAGAATCTGTTTCTGCAAAGTAGAAACAATAAAAATTAGCCTGTTGGTTATTGAAGTAGGATAAGATGCCCACCAGCCTACAAAGGACCGTGCAACCAAGTACGTACAATCCATTGACTTCATGTACACAGAATAATCAACAAAAGCCCTCAAGTGGGAGGCCTTAACAGAATCATTGGTTTAAAAACAGGTTATATCCACTCTATTATATCCACCTCTGGAAAGAATGCACCTGGATGCAGTGTTCATGAATGAATCCGTGGAGGACTTTTCTTATCTAATCTCTTAAATATCGTGTCTCTGTTCTAATGTCTAATTAGCTGCCTCAATATTTCCTTATACCACAAATACCTTTACCAAAAGTACAGTGTAATTTAGTGGCAAGATTGGCTTGTACTGAATGTGTGCTTGTGCTCAAAGAGCACCAGCACGGAGGTTCATGGCACAAATGGGTTTTCGTTTTATGAAAGGTGGGATATTGACAGATATATAAACTAGAATATGCAGGCATTTCTGTCAGTCACAGAAAGGGATGCATGGTCTGCATTTGGAGGACTTGGAAAGGACAGAAAAGATTCAAGAGACTGGGAGGGAACCCCCTCTCCCTAGGAAACAGTACTGAGAGTCCTCACAATAGAAATGAGAGGCCAGCAAGCGAATCAAAAGAGGGATGAGGGGAGATCCCATCAGTAGCAGAACATCAAGTAGAGATCAGAGCCAGGACGAATCAGTCCCTTCTTGGAAGACAATTAACAGGAGGATATCAGAGATCAGCAGGGGGGGAAAGCATTCATGGAGTTGAAAGAATGAGGGTCAGAGGGTGCACAGAAAGTTAACTGAGCATCTAGCTAGAATACCGAGATTGTATAGAGCAGAGGGAGGTGTTTTGGAATGTGGAAGAATTCCTGGGCAGCCTAGGTATCCAAGGAAATAATGAAGCGTGGGAAGACAAGGTTGTGTTCTTGTAGGTTAGAAGTCAGATGAATGAAAAGGCCCATTTATATAAAAATAAATCCCTTTTCTATAAGAACGTAAGAGGGAGCCCTCAGTCTGGGAAACATGGGGCATACTGGAAGCCCATCTGCTGCTACATAGAGCTCCTGCTACAATGCCACCACAGAAAGCAAATCCAGGAAAAGCTAGAAGAGAGCTCCCATCTCTGCACATAATCTCTGTGCTTTTATTCCTTTGTATAATTTAAAAATTTCAGTTATAGTAAGCAAGTTCTAAAAAAAATGAAAAAAGATCATGAAACAAGATGAAAATGCAACATTAGCAGTGATTTTAAATAAAAATGAATAAGGATATAAAGTAATATAAAATATGAATTTGAAAACTTACAGTAAGAGTATATAAATAGCAGAATTACCAAAGAGCTATTGGTGAAAACTAGGGAAGCAGACAGAAATTAAAATTCTTTCAAACATGAAGGATAAATAATAAGTTGCCCAACAAAAAATTTAAAAAGATAAAAATATAGCAAAGGGATTTGGGGGAAGGAATAGAACTGAGTGAGAAGAGGCCTCCCACCCAAATATTACAGATACTGTTAATTTAATTTTTAGACAGTGTCTCATGCATATAACAACAATTAATTTAAAAAAAGAAACCATGAACTTGAAAGAACAGGCAGGACTATGTTTGATGGGAGGAAAAGGAGGTGAGAAATTACATAATATCAAAAGTAAAAGAAAAATATATAGGACAAACAGAAATAATAAAAGATGAAAATTAGATAAACATTGCTAAGTAACAAAAAGGAGGTGACCAAACGAGTTATTAAGTGTTCATGAATGAAGTTAGAGAAAGGTGGCATTGCTAAGGCTGAAAAATGAGCCTTCAGGAAAAAGATGCTTAATAACTTCTGTTGATTAAGTGATGGTATCCTAAGGATTATGAAGCTCACTGATGAAATTCTGAACAATAATTCGTCTGAGAGAAATAGAAACAACAGTTTTCCCCAGAGAGGCTAAAAAGACATTGGATTACCATTGTCTCACAGAGAATACCAAACATAAGAGGAAGGAATGAATTTTTCCATAAAATTATCTAGATTCCTCAGCCTTCAACTCACTATCTTAGTACAGAATCACCAGGTGCATTCCCTGACTGCAGTCAGGGAAAATGACAATGACAGGCACCATCACATAGCCATCCAACAATTTTACAGTTAATGATAAACTGGACTAGGTAGGGATGGGAAGCATGGGCTTTGAAATAGATGATCAAATTCACATACCTCCAAAACGTAAATTCAAACCAGACTGAAATGTCATTTCTCACCTTTTGGATTGGCAGAAATCCAAAAGTTTGACAGCAGTGCTGTTGACAGGTTGGGCAGAAACAGGTAGTGCTTAGTGCCTGACAGATGGGCGCGCACCATGAGACACCCCATGGAGGAACAGAAATACAGTCATTTACCCTTTGGCTCCAAAGCCATGCAACAGGGCTCTGTGATGCAGTACAAGATGATATATACACACACTGCTCATGCTGCTGTTTTTTTTTTTTTTTAACAGAAGCAGATCAGAAACAAAAAGCATTTCTTCAGTAAAGAGGGTTGGAATGGGAGTGGGGTGGTAGGAGGGAAAATCTGTTGCAAATTTGACCATGCCACCATGAGGAAGGATGGAGGAGGAGGCACTAATATAAAGATCTGTTTCCAAATGTGATCAGGGAGAAAGCAGAAACAGAGCCTATATGCAATCTACAGCTTTATTTTTTTAAAGGGGAGGGTGTACATATGCACATATGTTGTACAAAGGTTGACATGATTGCCTCATGTGTACAAATGTGCTTATAGAAGCCAGAAGATGGGCGAAAGAGAATAGGAGGCCCCGAATTCTCCTACTGTTCCACTGAGTTGCTTGTCATGACAACATATTCTTTTATTCCTCCCATAATTATCCTATAGACTGAAATTGTAAATGAGCCTATTTGCAGCACAAACCCAGCCTTGGAGTTTCTACAAAGAAACAGAAGGATTTTCATGTTAATAGGCTTAGCCAGTGACTCTTAGACACTTTATGGATTAAGACTAATTGGTGATGGTTAAGAATTATTACCACACAACATTCTGGAGCAGAGAATATAATCAGGACTTTAAGGAAGAGTACTGACCTGGTAGTTGAGTAAGAACAGCTGTAATACTTCAGTTAAGATGGAAGGATATGTGACTCAGGTAACAAAACTAGTCATGAGAGCATCATGAGTCCAATAACTTATTTTAGTTGAGCATGATTATATTACTTTAATCTTCTCTCTCTTCATTTAGCAGGAACAACTGGAGTCTCAGCCAAATCAAGTGTAGCAACAGAAAGAACCACCAGCCTGCCAGGCAGTGAGTTTGCCTTGGGATACAGGAAAGGGTCAAATAATCACAACAGTCTATCTATTCTGATCAATTGGTATTGATCACAAACAAAACCATTGAAATATTTGGAAAGGTGGGGGGGGATGCAATGGGAACATTCAAGCATATTTAGTAATTGACTTCATTTTCCAGAAACTTTAGAAGTTGATCTAATCCCAACTTTTTTGAATGTTGTTCAGGTGGGACAGTTGAGTCTGTGGGAGCTACCAAAGGACAAGACAGCACAGGCAGACCTTCCCTAACTGAGGCCACCAGCTCAGAACACCAAACAGGAAGGCATAGCATACCAAACTGTTTCAGCAATGATCAAAACAAAGAAAGACATCAGGAATTTATAAGTCTGAGAGTATTTTTAAACGATCCAATTAAGAGAATGATTGAGATAATTTAATACTTATGAAATTACTCTTAGTTTCACCATGAATTTTTACATGCATAGCATTTGTAAGAATGCAAAGTTCTATAGATTAAAAACTTGTTGTTTTCAAATTGGATCTAACTGAAACATCAGAGCTGGCAACTAATTCTGGCTTTGGGTGAAGCTGCAATTGAAATATTATTTGTATTTAAAATCATGCATAACTGATATAAATTGGAGATCTTAGATCAAAATTTGATAGAGCAAGGACTTTGTTAATAATTCAATTATAAATTACTTAAAGAACCAACTAAATTTTGGAAACATTACATTTATTGAGATATTGCTATTATAATTATTATGGGAGAAATATGGAAAGAGAAATATACAAATTCTGTAAGGGTTAGTGTTAACTCTTACTGAGCAGTGCTTACAGATAAAACACTTTTGTTCCTAGAGGGGAAGATAAAGACTAACAAAAATAACTAAATTGATGGTCACTATTTTTAAGAAATAAGATAAAAACTTTCTAAAAATTGTAACTGACGGACGAATGTTTACTTATCTTGGTTTTTAAGAGACATATTGAATAGAATTTAACTGTTACAGGAACAGGAACAACTCCTGTGTGGACTAGAATTACAGAGAGAATTGTACCATCCCTTGGACAACAGACAACTACTGGACCATCATATGAAGCAGTCAAAACAACTAAGGTATCAGTGACTGGCACACGGTCAACTGGCCAAACAACTGTACAAACCATAATAAATCCAACATCAGTTGGAGAAACAACAATAACCACGGCAAGAACTAGAGGGGCAGTGACATCTGGACACATACCTGGGACCACAGCAGCAACTAGTCCCTCGGTTTCTGCTTCAGGAAGTACAGTGACAAATGGTGAAGTGGCTGTGACATCTGGTCAGACAACTAGGGTGACTGTAACATCTACACAATCACCTGAAGGAAGGGAGACATCCACGCAGTCAGCAGATAGCACACTGGGATCTACTGTAGCTTTAGATCAAACTATAATATCTTCTGGCCCAACTACAACAACTGGACCTTCATCATCTCAAGGACTACAAACAAGTAGAGAAACTGTTATAGGAACAGGAACAATGGGTATGTCAACTGAAATTACAAGGAGAACTGCACAATCCCTTGAACCATCAGCAACTGCAGAACAATCATCTAAAGCACCAGAAACAACTAAAATATCCATAACAGTCATGTCAAGTAAAGGAACCATAGCAAAGGCAACATTAGTTGAAGAAACAACAATAAATACAGCAAGACCTAGAGTGGCAGCGACATCTGGACACAAACCTAGGAACACAACAGCAACTAGTCCATCAGTTTCAGTGTCAGGAAGTACAGTGACAAATGGTGAAGTGGCTGTGACATCTGGCCAGACAACTAGGGTGACT